>JAPYZO010004414.1:0-11322 GCA_030522905.1 Torymus flavipes | reverse complement strand
AAAACATGGGCGAATTCAAGTAACTTTAAAAGCAACTTGCTCGTACAAATTAAATCTGTCGAGGATTCGCTGGTGCGCGCTCATACAGGTTAGGACCTGAAGCGTGAAATACTCGTCTATGTTAGTGCCTAGCGGTATGCTATGTAGAACGAATGCGGGATGATTCGTGACAAATAGGAAGGGCCTCATGAAATAAGTCTTTCCGTTATTTCTCTTACCGGATCTAGAAGAAGTATCCGAGCTACTAGGAGAGCGATATCGACGATGAGACTTTTTCCTCTTCTTTTTAACTCTCTTCTTCAGCTTTTTGATCCTTTTCCGTAACTCTCGTCGTTCATCCTCCGATGAAGAAGAGTCATGATATCGGGATCTTTTTCTTCCCATCTTCTTCAGGATGAAACTTTTTCCTCTTGTCCTAGACACGGTGGCGCTGCGTCGCTAAGTCGCTCGCGCGCCTTTTTTGTCTTTAAAGTGTGGTAACAATGACACAAAGCGAGAGCACTACCATTTGATCTTGAGGAGGAGGCGCAAACTACAATCATGGCTCTCTCATAATCGACGACGATTCTCGTCAGATGATCTTCCAATTCCGGTACAGTTCTTATTATATATTGCAATATAGCGACATACATATCTTTTGTCATTCGGTCAGTCAGTGCTATTATATCAGGAAAGCCCTTTAATAATAATACATTATTTAATTAATAGTAACTATTAATAAATAACTTCATTAATTAATGTTCAAAAAATTTTACCGATAAATACGCCATCAAGTGGAATGTGTTCATTTGAGCAACATCCGCTGGATCTGATGGTCTCGTCTGGAAAAATTTAGATTACAATTTCTATAAAATCGTTTTTCTTCTAGAGTTACAGAAGATTCCGACTTATTTTAAATGTACCATCTCCGTACAATACGGTAGTGTCGTCTCTTAGTGGCTGTATCATTTCCTGGTTAATAAAGATTAAAGCCACTGAACCATCAGCACCTACGCAAGAGCCACTGTATATGGGGTACTACCGGTGCAAATTGTTCAATGGTATCCCGCAAGTGAAACAATGTGCGCGGTATAGCAGGGACATCGAGGGCTCTATTTATTTGCATCAAGGATCTAATGTCCTTGAAAACAAAATGGTACCCTACTTGAGGAAACCTTTGAAAAAAATAGATAAAACAAAAAAATAAATATAAACACGTAAAATAACTAATTTTCCTTTCAATGTATATTATATTATATAATATATATTATTATTATTATTATTATTTATATTATTATATTATAAAATAAAGTTGAATAAAATTGGCATTATTTACAATCATATGTTGCATTTTAAGTTAATTATTTATAATAAATGTAATATATTATATAACATTAAGTTGAGTTGAGTAATAATTTTTAAATATTTCGAATATATCATGAAAAATAGAAAAATCACTGAAATTCAAAATAGATTGTTTTGAAAATTTAATTTAAAGGAGGACTGTAAAGATTTTATTTTAAGATAAACATTTAAGTTACAAGAAACTTATACACTTCAGTATTTTCTCGAATTTTATAAAAATGAAAATCTCGCAGGTTAGAGTTAGAGAATTCGCATACATGTCCCCTGGATTTAACGCATCTCTGTGACAAAGATACAAATTATTAATATAAATTACTCATGAGAGAAAGAAGATAGTACATTAAGGTTTATTGTTTATATGCGTCGAAGATTGTTGCTACTATTTACGCGTTGTGATAATGCGCTATGTGAGAGTGCGAAAGCCGGGGGTACTCTGATTGCTCCGCATTAACTTCTCTTTTGCCATGAGTATAAAAATTTAGTTTAATTGTATTAGCTATTCAATTAAACATAGCCTCTAATTAAACTCGTCAGTTTTTTGCAACTTATATTGATAAATTTTCGAGCGATGCGACAGTGACAATCACATGAGGCAAGGACAAATGTGCACGCCGTGTGTAAAACAGCTACTTCGCGCACGCAAAACAAGCACAGAAGGCGAGTTTCGCACACTCCGTTAAAACAAATATTTTCAACTTATTTGTGATACCAAAATCGTAGATAATGACTGTTAAACAAAATTTCACTGAAAAATATAAAACTTTTTTATTTTTAATTTGATTTTAATCATTCAAAGCTTATTTTATTTCTGAACCATTTATAAATTCATCACGTGAAAAATTAAAAAAAATGTATGAATTTGAAAAGAAAATCAACTATTAATTAGCTTATTACAAAGTTACAAACAGACAATACCTTTTACTGTGCGTGTATAAATTATTGTTTAATTTTGACGTGGTAAATTTGTAGAGAAACGTTTCGGAGCGCACTCGCTTGTGGCGACGCCAAGGAGACGAACCACTGAAATAATCAGTCCTCGCAAAGATATCTCACTGGTGAACACCTCTACCTGCACTCCTTCTGAGGGCGCCCTCAGTTCGCCCAACGGCACGCGAAGTCCTCCGACCGTCCTCATCCAGAGCAGATTCTCTGCTCAGGGCACGAGGGAGCTACTCGGTCGCGAGGAAGGCTTGAGGTGACTCGCTCGAGAATCTTGCGCGTCCGTATTTAAAAAAGAGCACGTATTCGCTCTCGTCACGCAATTGACTATTACAATTTTATTTCAGAATTTCATTTTATTCACTTCGAGGGGAAAATTCCGCGAGCTCTATCGTAGAGACAAATTAGCATTTCTTATTTTAACCTATAAATCATTTGTTCAATCATTTATGAACCCTTTCAAATTCTCCGCTAAATATTGCTTCCACCTCTTTTGATTCACGTCAAGATCACATTTATAATATGTTAAACTTAAAATATAATTTGTAATTCTAAATATTGACGACCTCGTTTGTTACATCTGGTTGTATACCTATACAAAGTTCTCCTCGGAGAAAATACGACATACCTGTACTACTCACCATGGGCATCTCCTTTACATGATAAAAAATAACGCTTATTATAATGAAATTTTGAACTGTGATTATCTGTGAATTGCTTTTATATTGAAAAAAAATCATAATGATCTAATTTATATACCAGAAAAAACATTTACTGCATAATAAAAAGTTTCTAAAATCGTATCTATAGTACCGACAAAAATTTTTAAGTTATCGTCAGCTAAATTTAATTTTTATTTCCACACTTAGAGAAAAAATTGTATAAAAGAACGTTGTTTAGGCGCTCTGAAATGTTATTAAGTATACGCTATTAAATTTTCCAATGATTCTATCCGTAAGAAATTTTCAAAATTGTTTTCAAAATTTTCGAGGTCATATTCTGATTGATTATTAATTTTAAAAACGCTTTCTTCAAAAAGTTTAAATTTGAAATTTACTACTAATTTTGAAATTTTTACGTGCATATAAGATTTATTACTATACAGGGTATAAATACCTACAAATTACTTTTGCCTTAATTCACCTATGTGCAAATTCTTTACTTAAGGAGTAAAGGGGTATTATATATAACTGTTAGAGTACAATCTTTGAATTTTACAATTGTAACCAATAAATACAATACCAATAGATACATGGATTCTCTATACGTGCAGACTAAATTTATATCATTACTATTATTTATCAGAACAAGTGGATAAGTATGATTGTTTCAATATATAGGGCACTCGTTTTTTATGCATCTATCCATAGTTCCAGCGCAACTGGATCTCGCGAGCTACATCGAGCCGTTTTTCCCCCCCCCCCCCCCCCCCCACCGCCCTCGACGCTCCAACTCACTGCGCGTATAAGTCAGAAGACTCGACTCGGAAGTAGCCGACTATCGCGAATCGCTCAGCAGAGACGTATTTTCTAAATTTCCCCATTATAATTCTCCATATTATATCGTTCGGGCACAGGTGAATCCCGCCGAGCCGCGACATCTTCTTCCGAGAAGGAATTCAATCGCTGCGAACTCATATGGGATAATATACCATCTCGTTTTGTAGATTTTGAACCATATAAGTATAATTTTTAATCTGGGGGGTAGAATTAAAAAAAATACAATTACTTTGATTGCAATGCATATTTAAAATTGAATTTTTGAACAATTGCTTTCAAAAGTTAAAACTATTTTAATATCAAAATTAATTCGGACGTGAAATATAGTTCATTACAGAAACCGACGTAGCATCATAGTTATAGTGTTATAGTTGTCCGTGAAAAAGAAAGTGCGCGGACTTTTTTCTATTACGATTGGGTGTGTAAATAGACAGAAAACAGGTTTGTGCGGGATGCACGAAGTCACGCTGACACGCGAGCGCCATGCTTTCTATAGATAGGCAGTAATCATCCGAAAATTATAAAGCCCCTGCGCGAAAACCTATACGATTCGTTATAATAACATCGTAAAATTCGGTGGCACTTTGTCATGTACATGAGCGCGCCACGGTCACGCGAGTTCATGCGCAGCAAACCAATACGCCCGATATCTAACGACTCACTCGCTCCTTCGTGTCATGACCAGGCTTCTGTACGGCTGCCTCCAGTCAAAACATTAGACACTCGGAGTATGATTTTTCGCAATGTTTTCTCGCGTTGTTTTTCACGTGAAAAAAATTCTAACTACGCATCTCAATTTTATGAAATACGTTTCGCAAATAATAAATGCTTGTCTACTTACTCTACCGATATATCATTGAAAATTGTGGGCAGCGGAATGTATGTCTCTCGGCACCGCCAGAGTAACTCTTTTTTCCAGTCTGTTTTTCTTAGAAAATCATAATCGGGAAGGTGCCCGGTATGGGGAACCATATGCTTGTCTACGACTGCTAAACCATCCTGCGTATAGACTCTTCCTTTGCAGCCATTTGTTGAGTGCTTTTGACAGCGAAATATGCACATACTCCTATCGTCACGATCATAGGCATAACCCTCGTAATAATAAAGCGATGTTTCGTCTCGCTCTCCCGGAAGGTGTTGTAGCTTGAATGCAAATAAGGACGTAATGTCGTTACATATTTTCAAGAGTATACTTTAGGTATGCCTACTACGACACAAATGAAAATCTACTTACTGCATTCATAACTGCCAATTAATAAATAGGGGAAGAAATGATCTGTCGCAATCTCTCCGTCCAAATAACTTATAAAACACTAATAAGATGCTCGCGATTCTACAAACTTGCGCACTAGCCAGTTGATAATTACTGAAGAAACGTTTGTCGCACTGCATCCAAATCACTTATAAAACACGAATAAGAGGTGCGCGATATAACGAACTTGCACACTAGTCAGTTGATGAATAGATACTGAAGAAATGATCTATCCCACTGCGTCCAAATCACTTATAATACGCGAATAAGATGCACAAAATACTATAAACTTGCACGTTAGTGAGATTCCTTCCATCACTTATAAAACACAATTAAGATGCGCGCGATACTATAAACTTGCACACTAGTAAGATTCGCGTGACACTACACACGTATAAACTTGCACACTACTGAGATGCGCGCGATAATCGGGCAGCGACACGTAATGACAGAGGAAAGGGAAATATGTCAAGCCTCTAAACCAAGTTAAAAAGTTTTGGTTAGCGGCCGCGTGATGGCGGGCGGCGGGTATAAGCCGACCGGTGGTCACAACAACAATCGACGAGGAGCGTAGACTCGCCGTATTTGTTTTTGTAGAAGAAAGATTTTCAGGTTGAATGTAAATATGGTAAACACTGTTTTAAGGACGTTCGATAGCTCTCCGCTCGCGGAGCGTGGGGAGGGGGTTTCCTCGTACCGTGCACGCTGCCCGGCTCACCGCACACTCCGTCCCGCAGCCGACGAACTCGATCGTATATTTACGTTTTGCCTCAGTACTCGAATTGGCGTTGTCTATCGCGTTCATATTGCGTATAAACATTCTCCTATATATTTTCTATATAGCCTGTAGTTTTTTCATTCGCTCCAACCTTTTTTAAAGAATCGTGTCTTAAGTGTTTTGTGTTTTACCAAGGTACTTCCATAAGAGCCCATGTATAAAAGTTGAACTTTGAAGTTGAATAATTTCATAACCGTATTGACAATCGATCTGAAAAATCGCACATTAATACAAAATCAATCTAAGAACAACATGTTAAATTTTTGGAATGACGTAATCTTTTTCATTTCGGTATCCAACCCCTTTAAAGTCACACTTTTCGCAATTGACTTATACCTTATAGACCTGTGTTTGAAAAAAATTTTTAACCATTAAAAATTGATTTATGACAAATATTTTAAACTTAAATCATTCCGTCAGAACAACGAACCGTTTATAAACTTTCTAAAACAAAAATCAAACCAGAGAATGTGAGATTTTATTTGTTTTTTTTGGAATAAAAAAATTTTCATTCCTTTAAAAGTTATATTAGCTCACAAAGATAAGCTTAAGATATCTCAATCATGTCACGCAGTGGGGCGAGGCTAAGGGAGTCCCTCGCTCACTCCTTCGCTCCTCGCGTAGCCGGACTTGGTGTTTTGTTTGCGTTTCCGCTTACTTTTTTCCCAAATGCTTGACAAACGACCCGTCTGCGTTTTCATGCTATGATTATTTTTCTATTCAAATAAAGGTTTTTTAATTATATTTCTGCTTTTTTTGTGAGGGATTTTTATGTTTAAAAACCACATAACCTCAATCTTCCGTAAAAGAGCTTATGTTACACTGAAAAACATCCGGAAGCGCCGTTGCACTAGTAGCGGGAAAGCAGCGCCATCGTGTATTCAGTAAAGCGCCGCGCTCACCGTGGGCGAAAATTTTACCCGAAAACATCAGAATGCGATGCTAGCGCTGCGTGACTATAGCTTAAGTCGCGTGGCTCGGTCACTGCGGGGAAACGGTTCGCTAGAAACCATGCGTGTTTTGTTCCAAACTGAGGTCGCGCAGGGCGCGGCGTGTTTGAGCTAACCGGCCCCTCCCGCGGGAGAAAATTTCGCCCGAATGTTTTTCAGTGTAATAACTCGGTTTTCACGAATTATTTTTTCCAAAAAATGGGCGATAAAAAATACTAAAAAAGTTAATGTAATTTTAAATATATTTAAAATAAAAATTTTAAATTGTTCCCTGCTTTCAATGGCTACTGGTAGGAGAGTCCTTAAAATAAACGTACTGGCCTTTGATTAATAAACTTATTAACCAAAGTAAATCTCACATTCAAAATAACAAACCAAAAAATAAAAAATGAATTGGATTTTTCATCATACCCTGGCCGAGAGTACCACTTTCGCTCCCGACTCCGAAACGCGAATGTGGTATTTTCGGCCCGGGTATGATGAAAAATTGTATACGCAACATGGAGGCTAAAGAGTGCCACCCCAGAGCATGTGTTTTCCACCCTCGGCTTCGGCTCGGGTGGCAATTTACACGTGCTCTAGACCAGCCAATTCTTTACCTCTCTTGTTGTCTAATATACTATTCATGATACTCAATATCAAGAGTTTTTTTTAATAAATAATTTAAAATCATTATTCAAATTAATACAATACTTTAGGGTTTCCTTTTTGCACTGGATTTCAATTAAATTTGAGTAATAGCATAACAAAAAATAACGTCAATACCTTCGAAATAATTACACAATTTTGAATTTTTTTGGAGTCTAATATACACGATATGAGAAATATTATATAAGGGGTTCAGTTAAAATTAAATGTTAAAATTGTAAATATATAGTATATTACGTACCTATAGGAAGGATAAAACTTGGACAGTCCATCACTCGTGTAAATGTCACCCGAGACAAAGACGAGAATGTCAAATACGAGATGTGGGCTGGCCAAGATTACTCCCGTGGTGCGTATACTACTTTTCACCATACCCGGGCCGAAAATACGACATTCGCGTTTTTTAGCCGGATGCGGAAGAGGCACTTTCGGCCAGGGTATGATGAAAAATAGTTTAAATTTGTGCATGTATTGAATAATTGTAATATTCTAGGTATGTTTGAAGGTTACGTATTAGTTGAGTTTTTAACAAACAGATACTATCAGCGACCATCAATGAATTAAACACAATTTTTCTGGACTGCTGATTCAATAAAACCATTTTTGGTCCACCCTGATGGTTTCTTATGTTTTTAGGCGCCCAGAACTGAAGTATCTTGGTTTCCAGGACGAAAAGTTGCTCTGAACATTGTTATTTAAAAAATACGATATTTCACTTTTAACAAATTCTAGGCTATTCTCCAGCATTTTCTGAGAAAAATGTTTTTCTACTAATTTTCCGTCAGACACAGTTTTCGAGAAAAAAATTCCCAAATATCTGAAAAATCGCATTTTTTCGGAATTTTGACGTCGGCACGTCACATAAATTTAGAAATGGAAAGTATTTTCTTTTTCAACCTTTTCCCGATATAACGGTAGGTATCGGCTCGCACCGAGAGCTTAGTGGAAGCTCAACCACGCCGCTCGCTCGCGACCCTGGCCCCTGCCGCACCGCGCAAGCTTGGTGACGTCGCTCTTTCCCAGACCCGCCGCTCTCCTGGGCCAGGAGAGGAGAGAGTCAAGTTGTCTGTGGTGGCTGTAGTTGTTCAGTTGTCGTCGTACAGTTGCCGCTGCCGTCTTCGATATACAATCGCCGGACAAGAAAACTCTCTCAGAGGACTGCCCTCAAAAGCTTTTATGGGCTCCGAAATCTTTTTTTATCGCTTTCTTCCTCGCGTCGGCGGAGGAAGCAAGGTGGGAGCGCTGCTCGTAAAAACAGATTGAATGCCGGATTCTCTCGTTTTGAGACGACAGCATTCTCCGCTTTGAAACGCTGTGTGCCAAAAAACGGGAAAGCGGGACGATTATTGTGTAATTGGGCTAAATTCGAAAATCTTTGATATTTCAAGTTTAACCATATAGTATAATAGCTAGCTTTATCATAATTTTGTTTTTTGTATCACTACAAAATATAGTTTTAGCCAAATTCCACTATATTTTATAGTACTTCTATATGAAATTATACTATATTTTTTTCTCAGTGTATATTATTATATGATAGGGCAATTTTTTTCAATTTTTAAAAATGCATTTGGCAGGGCATTGAATAAACTACATTTTGTTATTTTAAATATTTGCATATTCGTCGTCCTTTATTTGTGAATTGAGTGAATTTGTTTCTTAGCGAAGCATGATATAAATAATTGGAGGACGCTACCACCCCAAGTACTGGACTTACAGTTTTAAGTGGGTTCCGAACCACCGGAACCACGGTGAAAATAAGCATATGAATAATTCGTGTTTCAGTGGTGCGGGCTTTTTCACGGGAGCGGGAATCGAACCCGGGACCTTTATGATACGAGTCTGACACGCTATCGCTGAGCCACCGTGGCTCCATTGAGATCTGACATCGTCGGTAGCGAAAAGTGGAACTACGCTGTAGAGCACAGTACAGTATATCTATATATAGGAAAAATGGCCGGCGGGAGACCGGATTTTAACCAAGACTGAAATAAGTGGCGCCCTCCCCATGTCAGATCCCAATAAAGGGTGTTTTCGTTGTGGCACGGTAACAGGAGTAAAAATAAATAAATTTTTATGAAATTTCACACAATTATAGCACTTTTAACAGGGTTATAGTGATTTTTTTAATGAGTTTATGATTTAATTTTTATGTCATCAATTATTAAAATATAATAATGTTAGTACACACGGATATGAAAGGCAACTGCTTTCTGAATCAAAAGAAAATATTATGATAAAAAATTGTTAATCGCACACGTAAATATCGTTCAATAAGTGAAAATAGTATACGCAAATATATAACGCATCTGGGGAGGAAAAAACTTTGACAGTCCATGGACTGTCGTGCACCAAAATACGCAGGCAGTCGGACAGTAAATTCTCGAGATGAAACAGTGCATTTTCGATGCTTAATTTTAAACGTTCATAACTTTGGAAGAAATCATCATTTTTGAATCCTTAAAAAAAAAATTAAAGCTTGTTTCCACTAGTTTTATTGTCTCTACTAAAAATGATATTAAAAACTTTTTGAAGTAAAATAGCCGCTGTTTCAAGAAAAGGTTTTTTTTAAGACTTTCTTCAAAATAAAGCTAAAAGTGCACAGAACTTTAGTTTTATTGAGCGTTAGGGTCTAATATTGCAGCTTCCTTTATATTTCTATATCCAAAAATATATCCCGAAGTTTCAGCCGACTTCGTAATCCGGATTCCGGACACTCTCCTAATGAGTACTGACCTAACCTTATGACCAACTGACCACGGATTGTAAATTTACAAGATGACCGACAACAATATTTTGTACACATTGCCCAAAGCCCAAAAATGAAAGCCCAAACCACTATGTGGACAGTCCCTAAATGTCGTATACTTACATTTTAGATCTTTTTTCTTATTTCAATGTGTCGATAAAAATATGACATTAGCCTTAAATACAGTTAAAACATATTGAATATACTTAGCAATAAATAACTTGACAATTTTGTTTATTATTATTCTACTGCATATCAAACAAACCAAAGGTTCGTCTAAAAAATATATGTGCAGAAAATTGTACCATAGCATTATTGTGTAGAAAAAGTATTGAGTGTAGAATATGCCCATGAAGGAAATAATTGTGTAGAGAATTCTACTTTACAGTGTTTTAATGTTCCAGCACAAAACTTGTGTAGAATATGTTCGTGAAGGAAAATATTGTGTAGAGTTTTAAGCTTTATACATTTCTCATAAAAAAATTTGTGTAGGATATGACCGTATAGAAAATGATTGTGTAGAGTTTTAAACTTTATGAATTTTTGATCAAAAAATTTGTGTTGGATATGACCGTGTAGAAAAATATCGTGTAAAGTTCATAATTTTGCAATATTTCATTAATATATGTGTGTAGGAAATGTATCTGTAGAAAATATTTGTGTATAATATGTTTGTGCAGAAAAATACTGCGGTAAAGTGTTTGAATGTGTAGGGTATAGGCGGTGTTCTCCCTCCAGGATGTGGGCCTTGCAGTGGCCAGAGTGCGTAAGACGATATCGTACGATATTCTTCTTATCCTAAACAAGGATAATCAGGGCAAAGTCACAGAAATTGGCCAGAATATCTTGACGATACTCGTCGAAGATGCAACCATCAACTCTCGAATACCGGAAATAGCACTAGAGGTAACTCGGTTAGATGGAACGACCACAAAGGACGAAGTCTACCAAGCAGTGACGAGAGAACTTGGGAACGATCATAGCGTCGCCCCAGAAGCAGTTGTATCAGTGAGGATGACCTATAGCGGCATGCAGACAGCACTATTGAAACTACCAGCGCAAACAGCCAGGAAGCTCCTCCAGAAGCAGGCGATGCGGGTGAATTGGTCGAGCGTATGAGTACGAGAAGTTATAAGGCCTACCAAGTGCTTTAAATGTTGGCA
>JAPYZO010004413.1:0-13539 GCA_030522905.1 Torymus flavipes | reverse complement strand
TTTCCGAGTGTTATAAAAGACGCAAGGAAAGTGGTTGTAGTAATTCATTAGTGCATCGATAGGAAAATGCAAAAGTCAGTTTGCAGTAATCATTATGTTCAATGAAGCTCTTAAGATACCCGTTATCATTTATTTATTCGCTATAAATATAAAATGAGCGATAAGATAGCGCGAGAAAATATGTTCTATAGCTTATTATCAATTAAATTCGCGTTATATGAATAAATTAAACTTTCAGTACTTCCTTACTTTTCGCGAAATAAATGTGTCAATATTCAATGCTTGATTAGAAACTTGATAAGCTTCCACGAAGCCATTACCGAGGCTCGCCGATCGGAAATGAAATAAATATACATATAAATGTTCGTGGAATATAATAAAAAGTTTACAGTTAAACAAAGTCACGGATTTATTTGTGTATATATTTTCGAGTTTACATTTTAAAATGGAAAATCCGAGCTTTTAAAAGATTATATGAAAACATTTTTTATAGCTTATAATGGATACAAACAGAAGGATTCATCGACATCAATAAATCGATAAATATTCGTAAAATACTTAAAATACGATATAACGGGAAAATAACAAATTTACGCACGCGGGACGATCAATACCGGGGCTGAAATCTACATATAATTAATGGATTAACATAATACAATCAATATTCTCACATAATGCCATAATTAATCCGGAATAAAAGTAAAATGCCATATACACAGAGCACCGGCGAGTAAAACTTTAAGCAAAAAACACCACGTTTTCATTCGCGTTGAATATTCAATGGGAGCTGCGCGCGCGCTGTCAAGTGCAATTTGCTCTCTCCGCGACAAAAAAGACGCGAATTGTCGGGATTTCGCGCTACAACCGTTTTTTTTATCGCTATTATTATCATCGGTACACGGAAAGGTAAACATTGTCGCTTTGTTTTTAATGGCTTTTTTAACGGGCGCGCGTATTTATTTGGGCTTAGGTGATTTATATTCAATGCGACGCCGTGTACGCGTTCCCATGAGCTCGTCATTGTGAATAATGGACAGCGCGTAAAATCAATAACAACGTGGAAATTCAGAGAGAGGCTCGCGTTCGCAAATGCGCGTGTGCTCGATACAAAAATATTTCCGTAAAATTCAACGTTGACAAATGCGCCGGCGAATGGTCGGGATATTCTGAGAAAAAATGTTTTCTACCTGCTGGCTATGATTTATTATTGGGGAAAAAAATCCATAAATCATGATGAATCTTTGGGAAATATAACGATTTAAAGTAAACACAGGAATTTTAAAAACTAAATAAAGTCAAACATTTCACCGTAATTAAATATTTTCCTTTGTTCAATTTTATATTTGATTTTGTCTTTATTTTACCAAAATTAATGCTGGCAATAATTAATTGCAAAATTTTATGAATTTGTATATGAAAATATGTAGTATGTAAATATACTTTATAAAATTTTCATTTTTTAACTGTCAAAAAAATTTCATAAAACGAAATAATTCGAATTTCATTCGACTTTTTACGATCGTCTGAACAATCAACATTTTTCATGAATTCTCTTGAAAATTAATGCAAAATATTTCACTTTGAATTAAAATTTTAATATCACCCGTCAAAAAAGCCATGTAAAAAGCTGCATGAATTCCAATCTCCAAATAACTACGATTTTTCTTCGCAAAATTTCGAAAATAATGAATAACATCACTTTGTAAACAAAAATAATTAAATTTGCCCAATCAACGGTCCAAAAAAGACTAACTACACAACATCTACTTCCCAATTTCAATTGAAAATACCCCTCGCGAATCATCGAAAAAATCCCAACCTACCTCTATTTCCCCATTCAACAAAAGAAAAAAACAAAGCCAAGCCAATCATCATCGTCGCTCTCGCGTCCCGAAAAAAATCCTACGTTCAATCCAACCGAGCCAACGAGAATAATGAGCGAAGTGCGGAGAACGAGGAGATAGCGTGTGCGAGGGTAATGAGCTAATGAACAGGCCAGCGGACGCGAATAATTAAAAAATCGCGTTAGCGTTAGCGCGTGAATGAAGTCAATCGTTTCCGTAGATATAACGTAATTTAGCGCGCGGCTGCTGGCGCGGCCTGGCCTCTCTCTCTCTCTCTCTCTCTCTCTCTCTCGCTCACTCTCCCGTGCTTGTGTATACGACAGTGGGCAGAGTGTGTATACGCGCGCTCGCGCAGGCCTGTGCTAACGCAATATGGCCGGTCTGATGATTACTTTGTAACTGTCGCCGTTACAAACTCAATTTACATTCACGAGTGATTTACCCAAATAAATTTCAGCATTTTTTTTTCTGTGCGCCAAGCGACGAGCGTCCGGCGCTCTGGGAATTGTCGCGATGATGCTCTGTGTGTGTCGCTGTTAATTAATGCCGCTCTGTGAGTGTGTATGAATGTATGTTTTTAGTCCGCACAATTTTATTATTTTTATGGTTTTGGGGTATACGTGATATCTGGGATGGACTTTGTTGTGTTATTAATGTGACCTGGTGTAAAGTAAGGTATATAGAACAATGTTTAATTTCGTTTATTCGATCAGAATTAATAAGTGTATCCTTTGATCGAATGAAAGAAAATCATGTAAATTAGAAGTTTATTAGGCAATTTCTGATATAATTACTCCGCGTCAGTAAATTAACGAAAATTAAATTATTTTTCCCGAATGCATTTTATGAGTCAACTGTAAAGCAAAGTAATTTATTCAAAATTTCATTTCAACGAATAAAGCGACTATCACTCGCGTGTGCACCTAATATATTTAAAAAATGACACGGTTTATTCGTAGAGACAGGTATTTTTAAAGCCGGAATGACACATGTCAGTCACCATAAATTCATAGCATATATATCCGGAAAATGAATCACACTGCACATTGCACGCGAATTTGCATAGATGGACGAGACAAGCGGCTTACGCGTGCTCGCGTAAAAAATATATCTACATTTTGGACAAACCTCGTTAGATATTCATTAACGAGTGAAATGTTATTTTTTACGCGCCGTCGAGGGGAAAATCTTTATTGCATTGCCACCGCGTCCTTTGTGAGAGTAAAAATAAAATTACTTTGAACTCGCGTGCGCACTTTGTATTGTACGTGTGTGTGTGTGTGTGTGTGTTTTTATATAGTCGCCAATAAAATTATTAATAATTGCAGCGGCATCATCAAGTATTCAAGACATAAAACGATTTTCCGTTGTTTTATACTTTCATGACAGCCATTAAATATTAATGGAAAGATAAATCGGCAAATTCGCTGATAAAATTAACTTGAAAGTGCGCCAGAATCTCGGCATTTGGAAGCAAAGTTAACAAAATAAAAAAGACAATGAGCGTCGGAGGTTAAATTATTCAATAAAGGTGGACAGTGATTTTCGCAGGAGAAATGAAGAATTATTTTGTTTTTCAAAAATGAAAAATTTTATGCATGTTGAACGCATGTGCAATTATTATTTTGATTTTAATCATCAGCATAACATTTTCATTTAATGTTCCGTACTTGTGTATGGTCAGTAATAATTATAAATTTTCCTTGAACATATTATTAAAATTGTTCCATTTATATTAAATCAGATCGTTTATATGTTTATGTATTTTTCGTGAATAATATTGTAAAAAAATACTTTTTGTATTTAGAATTTAAATAAAATATGAACCATCGGGTAAATGGCGGAAGTCCCTGAAATACTATATGCAAGGAGATGAAAGCTTCATGGATCGGTCATCCTTTAAAAATTCAAATATTAAAACGTGCATATCGAATATATATATTTTTACACTAAATCAATACAAAATATATTTCGATATTTTAGAGTTTCAATATAAGATCATACAATGCATATAAAAAAAAACCTTATAATTTCTCTTATTGTTAAAATACCGAGCGCCGTCATAATTTTCTTAACTCCAAGACACAAAATAAATATCGCAAACCAGCAGCAGCGCTACTTAAACCGATCCGGAGTTCTCACCAGGCCGCCGCGCGCGCGTGCGAACCCTCGCATTATCATAACACTTGCGCACAATTAAACCGCAAATCCGCCCTGTTCCTGCCCTCAAAAAAAGTCTCAAGACATTCCCTCTCAAGAACGAAAAAAAACCCACTGCGTAAGACGACTCTTCCCTGCACTTCCCAACCCCCATGTCGCCGTCCATTTTTTTACGCCATCTTTCCCCCACCCCAGACACACTCCCCCTCGTACCTATACACACATACACGCGACAGGGCACTTCGATATTGTCGATGATCAATACGCCGGCGGGGGCGCGTCTGCTCACTCTTTCTCTTTTTTTTCTCTCTTTGGAGCGCTTTTTGAGTGGAAAAAGAGAACGGCGCGCTCAGCCGAGCGCGTGATCCGAACGCAAAAGCGTACCGCCCCGGTGTGCATGTGTGTGTGAGTGGCGGGCTGGGATTTTTTAAAAATGACGGTCTGGAACGAGGGGGAGAAAAATGGCATGTGCGAGGGGATATATGTTTGAGCGCGCGATGTAAAGGGAGAATATGGTGAATTTTTAGCGATGTTGCAAAGTATGAGTTCGCATAGGTGGAATAAATTGCAGTGTATTAAAAATTTAGGGTTTTATTCGTTTATTTTATTTATAAGAATTTATAAGATTGTTACGTTTCGCTTTATGCATATTTAATGGACGAAGAAAACAGTAATTTTAGGAAATATAAAGTAGGCAATATATATATATGCATTTATTAGGATTTTTATTTATAATATTGATAATAAAGTAACAAATAGAGACAGTTTTTCACAGTGCAAGAAGTATCACATTCTCGTCCCAGAGTGAATATAGTTGTGGGAAAATTCGAGTTTAAATAAATACTAGCGTATATGAATGCTCCATGAATATTTATGAAGTGGTTTGCGTTTCGAGCAAACCTGATTTATTAGTTTTTGTTTTGTAATTTATTCATGTTTATAATAAAAATCTTAATCTCATCTCGAACCTTTAAACTGCTTTCTACAATTTACTCGAAGGATTTTACATGTATACTCGTTTTTATGCATACATCAATTAAGCTGCACGCAATAGAAATATTTTGCATCATTACTAAAATGTATCTTCGATGGTTTCCCGTTATTTTTATCAAGATTCTTATAATCGACAATAAAGAAAAAAATGCTGTTTATTTAAATGTTTTCTCCTTCTTTTTTATTTACAAAATACCAGTTACAAAAAAATCAATAATAAGTCCTAAAAACCGAAGAGCTCCTAATAGCTGAGAGACAATTTAATTCGCGCTAAAACTCGGAAAAAAAAGTGTCGACGCCGTACAACGAAATTTCGCGCGCGACAGCGTACCGTTAAAAAAGCGATCGCGCCAAACGAATCGACAAATGCAAACACTACACCCTCGCAAAAAAAAAAATCCATCGACACCGTGTACACAGCGTCAGCTCGGAAAAAGCGAAGAGAGAAAGAGAGCAGGCGATAATCGGCCCGGTCCGGAAAAAAGCTCGCCGGGATTTCCGTATTTTTCCGCCCTCGACGGGCGTTAAAAGAGTTCGACCGCAGAGCCAATTTCCGCCGGCAGCTTCCGACGAGGGAATTTATCGGATATGCGCACACCGCCGTATACGTGTATATGTGAGTATGTGAGAGAGAAGCGGACTTTTCGGCGCTGTAAATAACGTCGGATCGAGCGAAATGTATATATTATGCGCTTTTGACAATTAAATTATTATCGTTATCCTAGCGGCGCGCTCGCGCGTGCTGAAATATTAATCACGCGAGCGCGCGGTGATTATTAAAGCGATGTTTTTTTGCGCGAGGCCTCGTGGCACTTGCGTGCACGATAATTGGAATTATACACGCGGATTTTTCTGCTTTATTTCGCTTTGACACGTGTTGCGGAGAATAATTAATACGCGGATTTTATGATAGCTTCTTTTGTCGTGCTCTTTTATTTTTCGCTGTTTCATATATAATATAGAAAGTTTCGAAAATTATTTTGCGTATTTTCGAAGTACGAAAAGTATTTGTATTTTGTGTATAATAAATGTAAATTTGATGGTCAACATTTTTTAATCAAAATTTTGTTATTATCAGTGCGATTAACGATATTAATTCTGCAGTAACCATAAAATATTTTTATATTATTCTGCACGTTGCCGTATATTAAATTTGAAAATTTGATAGTGACGATGTTAATAATCGTAATAATGATTACAAAGTAATAAAAATGATTATGATAACAATCCCATCAAATTATTCGTATGTATGCATTATAAAATTATAATTTATTTTGTTACTGCATATTTATGTTATTTCTTTTGGACACTGAATTCATGAAACAACGTTCTAATGCTCATTAATAATTACAGAATAGTGATACATGTATGCTGTTTTGCAACAGAAAGACTTTGTTAGACTTTTTAGCTTTTTATTACGATGCTATAAATTATCAATGACAACCATTTATAAGAAATTATAGCAATTGAATAATGTTCCAGAAAAACGCAAAAATCCTGAATCCTTAAAATTTACCTCAACAACTCGTTCAACAATCACAAAGTAAGATCCTACACCCCACCTACATAAAAATACACACACACTATCCAAGCAAACCCTCGCCGCGAGAAGAAGAACAAGAAAAAGAAAAGGAAGAATCTCCTTTCTCTCCTCACGCTAGCGCCGAGTTATCAAACTAAGTATCGGAAACAAAAGGGAACGGCGCGGCAGCGGTGGCGGCGCAATTCCTCGCCTCATCAGCCATGAAAGAGGAGCCCCTTCCCTTATAGCTCCCCAAGACTTTTTTCCCCGACTATATAGAGCCGGGCCGGGAAAAGTTCGCTTCCTCTGCCCCGAGTAATTATTTTTCTTGGCCCAGCGCGCGTTGCCGCTCCCTTCGTTGTGCCTTGCCGGCTGGCTGGCTGGTTGGCCCCCTTTTCCAGGGGTGCGAGATTTTTAACGTCTGCGGAGGAAGAGGGAAGGAGACGAAGAGCAAGAGAGATAGAGATAGATAGAGAGATGTAACCCTTTCGCGCGGGTTTTTCTTTCCCGCGATGCCAAAGCGGAGTGCGGATGTCGAAACGTTTTAATTTAAAAGATTTAGCGTGAAGCGCGCGTTTTGAGGTGGTTTGCTGCTGAGTAGATTGATGATGACTAATTTTTCTTGTCCATTGCCGAGTGTACTACTTTTGAGAGAATCATTTTATATTTTGTTTTCTTGTCATAGTTGCTTTTCAATTTTGGTATCGGTTTATTATTCTCGATGCCGACACGTTTATTTCATGAAAAAAATTGCTTCAGTTTATCTGAAAATTGGCGCAAGTATATCTTTAGCCATACCAATAGAATATTTTTAGAGTCAGCAGACAAACGTATAATTACCGTGAAAATAAGCTATATAGTAACAGTGCCAAATCGACAAAAATAATAAAGTTTGCAACTGGCAACATTTTAAACTCTTACATTTTATCGAAAATCAAAGGCTGCAAATTATAATTTTCAGTATACCTATTTCTTTAATTTACAATTGACAAATTAAGTATAACGTCAATCAATCGAAGTTCACTTGCCGTTGAACAATCGATTCACCTGCGCTCTCGTATATACATGCATTTCACGTATACAAGTGACAGCACGGATTGAAAATTAATTACGCATTAATCAAAACACGCAGCGAAAAAACAATAAACCCATTAAACGCGCGAAATTGAAATTAATATTTATGATAAAGTAAGACTCCGACCGATGTTTCATAAATACGCAGATACACAGCAGGCATCGCGGCGCGCAGCAGAAAGCTTTAAAGAAAGGGTGATTCTTTCTCCCCCCAATAACAATCCTCTCTCACTCTCTTTTCTCACACAGACGGAGATCGAGTGGCTCAGACACAGTGCCACCTCTCTTGCTCTCGAAAGTTTTTAAAGTACGATGCTCAATCTGGGAGTGGATGGATTGGGACAGCGGATCTCACTCAGCTTAACAAGCATTAAAACTCTACGTTCTCTCATACTATATACTTAAGCATAAAAAGAATATATCTGCACATTCTTCTATATTCCGACTCATCCAGCCATCACCTGAACGTATCCGACCGGCCCGAAAACCTCAACAAAAATCCGCACAGCACGCATCACGCACGCATCGAGCCCATCTGGCTTATATTCGCGATTAATTATCGACGCGCGAGTGAGCGAGGCGCGGAATGCCGACGAGAGAGAAACGCAGACTCGGCGCTGCTGCAGGGAATAACGCAAGCGCGCGCCCGCGCGAAAGGCATTCGTAACGCGAGGGCAGCCTGCGGAAATGTGTGTTGTGCGAATCGATGGTTGGTCAGCGGCGGCGGCGGCGGTCGGTTGGATTCTCTTATTTTTACTACGTTGGAGAATTCAATTAGGGCTGCTGCCGCTGCAGCGGAGAGTCGGATGGATGGATAGATGCATTGGAGTGATTTTTAAGGGAGGTCGTTGAATTTCGGATGTAGTTAGAAGCATGTGGCAGTTACTTTTTAAATTAATGTTTCATATATATATATATATATGTCTTTTATTTTTATACTTGCAGCTACTTCTTCTGATTGAATAGTACGATTATATAAGCGAGAGTTATTTTGTACGAAATTGTTATTTTGATTAACATATAAGCTAACATTGCAGAATTTCCGTTAAATAGACTATGCCCGGGCATTCGAAGCCAATATTCTAAACAGCATTTAGATATATTGGGATAGAAATAGGAACACGGCCTCTATTGATCCTTCAATCTGCGCATAGAAACGCTAGATTTGAATAATGCGCTTTTTTCGGGCCGAAATATATTACTATATATGCGCTCATTTCGGCTCATTGTCGCGTTAATCGAATCCTTTGTAATTTTGCTAATTTGGCACTTCGATCACGTTTTCATAGCTCCTATAATCAGAGCCGAAGTTTGTTTAATTATCCTAATCAAATAATTTATACAGCCTATTTTGCCCGATGAAACTTAAACGGAATAGTTAATGCAGCCCCGTTTAGCTGACCAAAGCAAACATTGCGGCCCTGATATACGAATGGGCCTCGAGGCATGTATTTTTCAATGTTTACTGCTTTGGTAACCGCAGATTTACTATGAATTTTTAATCTATATTTGCTATCTATTACTACATTTTTGACACAATATTTATATGAAAAAATGTATTACTAATTTAACACGTGTGTGACTTTTATTATCAACTTTTATTACAATATTGCAGATTTCCCATACATAAAGAGCCACACATTCTTCAAAATTAATTATAAATTATTTTCCATTTTATCTACAAATTCATAAAAGTTTTTAAAAATCATTTTCTCCCCGCCAGGGCGATACAAACACGATAAAATTTCCCGCGAGCCCCGATGAATTTTCGCATAAATTTACTCAGCGATTTTTATACCGATTTTCACGAAAATCCCGAAGCACGCATCGCACATTCCCCATCGGAATATTCCAATCTGCAATCCAATTTTCCCAGCCCCCCTTGTCCTACTAATTAAAACGTAAAGAAAAAAAAAAACAAACAAAAAATTTTCCATTTTTCATCATTCTACACAGAAAAATCCTTTAAAAAAACCCTAAAAGAAACCCACCACCTATACCCTCGAGCTAATTCTTTGACATATTCAAAATAATTCCCACCGTCGGTATTCCGTCTCTCGCGCAAGCTTATGTACACATATATATGTATGTATGTACGTATATATACAGATACTACGCGCCTGCACACATGATGCGGTCGCGCGTTCGCGCGCGCTCGCTTGCTCCTCTCTCTCTCGCTCGAACGATCGATCGAGCGAAACGCACACGTCAAATACTAAACCGAAATTCCGCGCGAGCGTCGCTAACGAATAGCCGCGTAACGCGCGTCTCGATAATTGAAAATTAAGTGACTAGACGAACGAAACGCGCGAGCATTTCGAATGCGTCCCCGGCGCTGACCCGAGCACGCGAGAGCGGCGGGAGGGGGAATAAAATTATAATGCGCATTATTACGCGTGAGGCTTATGCATGTGTGTATGTGTATATGAGAGAACGGCGTCAAGAGGCGTTATAAGTTTATGGTAATTTAAAGCGGATTAATATAAAAATAACGCGTATTTCGAGGGAATTTGTTTGGAGAGGTATGGCGGGGAATAACTTTAGTCGATGCTGATTATATGTATGTATAAAATATGCAGAAGCGAGGGTATGTTTGTGAATGTGAGCGAGTTTTGTTGTAATTAAGCGCAAAAGCTCTTCTGTGTTTTATCCCGGCAGAATGAATATTGTATCATTTTAATTATGGCCGAATTAAAGTAATGTTCTGCCTTTATTTATGGGACGTTGCTGAGAATCGTTGTAATTGTAAATATTCGATGTAGCATCTATTGCTTAAGTTGTACTGAAATAACCTACTACATAAACTTCACGTAAATATAAATAGGAACCTTATAAAGATAAAACAAAAATGAACTGTTACTGACAATAACTTATTTACTGTTATACGCGTGATAAAGTATAGAGAGCAAAGAAAAAAGATAAAATAAACCAAAAAAAAAAGTAAATCGTTACCGTCACTCAAATAATCCATCACCACGGGCCGCCGCGTATTATCATTTTTCACTTTTGCTGCCGAAAGGTCGAAATTTCCAATAAACAAACAATACAAAAAAAAAGAGAAAAAAAAACAAACAAAAACTTGAAGGCCAAAATATTAACCGAAGACCATAAGAGACCAGACTATGTCGAAAGGAAACGCACGATCCGCGCGTCACTCGGCTCAATTTCCATTATGCATTCGCGCGCACTTTCTTCACTTTCCTCTCCATTCTTCCTTTCCACACATGCAACGTGAGCCGATATTTTCCTCTGTATCCAAAAGGTAAAGGTAAAAACGAAAACTACGTGTATCTATATATTTATTCAACAACTTTGACTACAAACAACAATTATAAATTTGCGACGCGCGGATCGTCCGGTCTCGTGGTGCTGAAATTTTGCGCGCGCTGCACACCATCTTAATACGCCGCGTGCCCGTCGAAAACTGACCCGCAGATGGCCGCTCGCGTTTTGCTCGACCCCACCTCCGGCAACCAGCCCCGTGTGCATCCCGAAAAAAGGGATGCAGGAGGGGGCCCCAAAAGAGGATGCGTTTTTTCGGGGCCTTTTGATAGAGACTGGCCGAGGGTCGCGCGTACGCGGCTGCGAAAGAGCGCGCCGGCCAGGTATATACGCAGCCAGTGGCCGAGTGGGTAATGCGACTTGGGGGGTATGTGCGTGGACCGCGGTACAGTCGGGAGAGGAAATGCAAGGGTGGTTGGGCGCAGGGTGGCTGGAGAAAATGAATTTTTGGTGGGAAAGATAGAAAGACTTTGAATCTACTTCGAATTTTTGGTGATACAGAGTCACGAGTTAAAATAAAATATTGGTTCTTGAGTCTTTACAAAAATAAGCTATATTTTCATGCTGTAGAGTATGTTCCTTTTCATTGATTATTTGGTTGAAAATTATTTCATGTTTGTGCATGCGTACCATTCGTAAATTTATTTTTCTTTCTTTTGGAATAAATCATCAATACATAATTATGAATGTTGATTAATTAAGTAATAAATTCCGTGAATTATAATTTTAATTTAATGCTTAAATATAAATTAAAAGTATCTTATGGGGGGGGGGGGGGGGTATAAATGCATTATTGATGAATTCCCCATATTATTTGATTAAACGAGAAATGACATACAACATCTGACAGACGGTTATGTGATGAAATTTCGCGTCAGTAGTTCGTGAAAGGGTTAATGTGGATATAATTTTGTCATGTTGATTAAGTTTTCGAATAAAACTCGAAATACTAAAGTTCCGTTCCGTTATATTTTCCTTATTTTTAATCTGTTATACTATTTTCACATCGGTTCGATATTTTGCCATTAATTTTACTTGAGCAAAATGTCTGTTATAATCCGACATAATTCAATGGAAAATCTTTTAGCGAAATCTCATTAAAAACGGAAGAATTTAATATTATTACCGTTTATTTTACGGAAGCTTTATATTCTCGCACTATCAAAGGCTCATTTTATAACACACAGTTCCACCTTCGGCTGTGCTATATTTGGATGCTGAATGGCTTCTATAAAAAGACTCATCGTCGCAAATAGTATAATACTTGCTGTTGCAGAAATCCTACCAATATAAACGTCATTGACATTCCTAAATAAAATTTTCCCAACAATATCAATCCCATTTTTCAATACACCACTTCAAAAACTCTCCGGTCATAATTAGTGGCCCTTCTAACCAAACAATCCATCCGATCGCAACGAAACTTTTCCACCGGACTGTACGGTCCGACGTGACCTTATAAATTCGCCGGGGTTCAATGTGAAAGGGGTTGTTTTCGTCTATCGCACGCTGACGCTCCAGAAGAGAGAGAGAAAGTCTGCGTCTCGCGCCGTGAACGTATTCATTGCAGATGAGGTGCAGCGATACGCGCGCAAAGAGAGCGACATAAGGGAGGGGGAATGTACTTACATATACTTACTTTGTCCGCGTGCACTTTGTGCCCGCGCATTCTTCGGGGGTCCTCGTGCGATCGTAAAATATTTCTCGCGCGACAATGTTGCCTCAAGGTGATTCGTTGTGGTAAATAAAATCGAGGTGACATGAGGGGCTGTTTCGTTGCACTTTTTTTTTTCATAGAAAACTCATACTTTGTACAGACGTTTTCCTGCGTTTTATGATGACTTTATTGCGTAGGTAATTTATTTTATGCAATGATTCGAGTGAAGTTTGATGCAACTACATATTATACTTCAACTATAATTATTATTGGTGTCGGTATTTTTCCTCAATTATTTATTTAATAAATCTCTATAAAATGTTTATAAATGTTATTAAAATATAAAATGCGTATCATCGAGGCGAAATAATTTTACACTTATTATCGTTGATTTTTAGTAAGTTGTATGAATTAATTTTATAGCCCACTATATATTTGCATAATACCGTCGTATATCAAGGCCTGGAAAAATAGGGATTAGAAGCCGATAACGTGTTACGATGTATCTCATAATTTTGAGATGGTCATTTTATTGGACATCGCATAATTCACCCTTAAAAAGCCCTCTCGATACAGATTTTAACCAAAATGATCATTCCGAGAGTCGCTTCTACGCTAGGGTCAAAATCCTCTCAATGACCTTTCCCCCCTCTTTTGAATGTACTAATGGTTAATTTATGTAATATTTAAATTGGATTATTTTCTTATTTTATCGTCGTCAATGACAATTACAATTATATACGAAATGCCATTTACTATATTTATTACATTGTTAAACTATGCTACGATGAAATGTCTCCTTTTTTTAAAGATTTTTTTCATATCCATACTTAGTGAAAACTTATTCCTTTTCAAAACTTCGAATTACGTATTATTATGTATATTGTAACGATAGACTATTGCAAAAATGTTAAACATTAAAAAATAAAGATTTTATCACAAGTTAGGTCATCCTATATATATATATATTTCTACTGTTTTTACTTCTTTTCATATTACTAGCTTTC
>JAPYZO010004411.1:0-11655 GCA_030522905.1 Torymus flavipes | reverse complement strand
CATAATCTGATCGGACAGTGACGTTCGATCTTTTGATGTTTTAATAGAACCAAACACATCACAAGACGATGATAATTTTAGGCGCCGTTGGCACTCGACTTAGCGCCAAGTTATATATATTTTAAGTCAATTCGCCGCTGTTAAAGCCGTGCGAGAACGCGCGTGTAGTCGGAGTTATTAATTTATGAAACTTCTATAATGCGGCTTTAACAACACGCAAAGTTTACCATTCGAGCAGAATCGGTAACTAAATTTTGATGCAATGCGAGTGCGCACGCAGTGTATACGGTTTCTCGTATATGACTAAGCCCCGCGATGCGCGTTGGATAATGAAAGCCGATATTTGCAAATCAATATTTATGATTAATGCGCGTGCGTATATTAGAGTATATCTCTCGCGGGTGTACAAATAACGAGTGCCCCCCGTGCTTTGTCCGCGTAATTAATTCGTTATATATGTACGCTAATCGTGATTTGCGAGGCTATTAATGAGGTGTACCGATGGCGTTCTCTTTTTTTAAAATGTCACGATTTTTAATAAGGGAGATTGTATAAAGAAATGTTTGAGCGTGTACTATATTGATATATATGAATAAGTTGTTTAAAAGTGCTAAAATGTTTCTGTATTCGGGGTTATTTTATCGAAAATCTGATTTAAGCCGTGAATACTATAGCTCTACAAGGTTATATACAAAATTTAATGTGTATGTATCGATCGCCTTCAAAACTAGGTTGAAAAATTTACTTCCGCATATAAAAGCAATAATAAAAAGGCAAACGCACTTCAATTTTTCAGCTCAGCTAGTTCATACACAAAGTTTAACTAAAAATGAAAATATTCATTTAACGCAGCGAGTCCACACATATTTTACCCGAGGACATAATCTCAAATTTAGAACTGTCCTTCACAACATCCTGCACACACGAAAAGAGTCGTGTCCTCCAGGAGCTCTCCAGCCGATATTCTCGGAGCAAAGAAAGGAAAGAGAGCGAGAGAGAGAGAGAGTCAGCACCCGGGCGTGCGCCCTTAAAAAATGCACGAGATACGCGAGATGCATCTCGCGCGAGGGCGCATACGCGTGTGTACGTGTACACACACACAGCGGCTGCATAATGCATCGGTAATACGTATAAATAAGTTAAGGATAGCCCCAGCCGTATGGCGTTTGTTCTCTCTCTCTCCGGCTGGTGCGCGGCCTTGCCTTTTATTGCATCCTTATAGCCATCTCGCACTAGACCGTATTATACTTATATATATAACCATACGCTAAGGGACAAGGCCGACGACGACGAAGACGACAGAGCAGCGGCAGCGACGTTTTTCCTTTTCGCGAGAGCGGCGAAACGATTGTAAAAGTGCACTTTCGATTATTTATTCAATCGGCGCGTGCACCGCCACCGCGTAATGGAATAATGGATGCGACTCGGCGCGTCGCTCTTTCTCTCTCTGCCTTTGTTTCAGGATCGCGTATATATATGTGCGTGCGCGCGTTGGTTCTGCGAAATTGAGCCGCGCGTGTAGGAGGAGGAATCGATGGGGGCTCGTTTTTTTTCGGTCCAGTATACTACATACAGGGTTCGTTTCGCGGATTTTTTGCGCGAGACGCGAGAGGAGTTTTTTGATTGGGCGGTTCCCGGTCGATGATGCTTTTGTTGAAATCTCGACTGCTACTGAATTTTGAAAGAATGCTCGGGGAATATGAAAGAGTTGTGAGAACGCGAGTGAAAGAAGAGCAAAAGAGAGAGAGAGATGAATGTTCGATGGTGTTCAGAGCTGGCGTTGTGAATATTTTGGAAAAAGCGAGGGATTTTCGTTTTGGGTAGTCGTTAAAAACAAGCGGTTTTTCAGTTTGAAATTCCCAATATGAAACGAAGAATAAGAAGAAAAAGAATAATTGGAAAAAGCCATAAAACAAAAGTAAATGATAAATTAAATGCAGCTTTTAGTTGTTTCGTTCAAAAATTTACATTTCGGTTCATGATCCACCGGATAAACATTTGTAGAAGCCAAACAAGCTCGCCGATATACGTTCCGATCGTGTTCTCTCGAAGTCTGCCTATCACTCTTACATATATACACTGAAGCAGGCGCTCGCGCATCGTTATTTAAATTTCGCCTGTCAAGGTTACACGCGACCAATTTTCTACCCAAATTATTCCCCGCATAACAAGTCCTCGTCCCCCCCTCCTTTTTCCCTCAGCGCGCAAAAAGCCAATCGCAACTACACGCGGTTGCGCACGCATGACTTTATACGGCTGCTGTGTACGCGTAGAGCCAAAAAAGCGAAGCCAAACAAATCGAATCGAAAGAGAGAGAGGGAACGGAAAAAAAGGGAAGAAGGAACGGCCGTGAAGCGCGTCGAGGCGCATAAAAATCTCAACGATCCGCCGCCGCGTACGCGCGGGGATGCAAAAGTGCATTTATTTAAATTAAAACCGCCGTCGTGATTTATAACGATCGCGGTAGTGGCGTGCCAGCCTGCCTGCGTCTCGTCAAGCCTCTCTCCGACGTCATACAGCCAAGGCATTTTTCTCGGCTGCTTCTGCTGTACGGTAGCAGCTGAATTCTCGTTTCTCTTAATGCGAATGCAAGTCCGATCGATCGGCGACGGCTCTCGTCTCGCGCTCGTCTCTCTCTCTCTCTCTCCCCCGTCGAAGAGAGATCGATCTCGGACGGACGATCGGTATGCAATTATCCCGGGGCCCGATTTTTTTTTCATGCTGTGTATACCTACTGTATACGTTGGTGGCTCTCGTCGAAGGGAGAGAATACATATACGAAGAGCGGAGAGAGAGAAGATCGCGCGCGGCGATCTTTTTTGCCCGATGAGTGCGCCGGCCGGCCGGCGGTTGTTTTGGCGGAATAATTTTGTTTGTAATAGAAAATGCAGGTGCGCGCATCGAAGCACAGACCGAGGATCGCGTTGATTTGTAGCCTCTGTTTGCGGCTTTGTGTTGAATGCGATTGGAATTGGGAGAGGTAGAGTGCGTGCGGTATAGGCTTAGAGCTGGGGGATTTAGTGTTTTTAGTTTCAATTGCAAATGTATGGGTTAACGTTGCTGTTTTGTATTGAATTGAATTATATTCTCGGAAGACTTTTAAATTTTTCGGTATAGAAGTTTATTTTGACAGTTTTTTCTTTTGGATGACCAATATATGAATAATAAAATAAACATAGCCGATATTGTTATTATCAACAGAAATTTCTTTTGTCCGGCAACTATATCAGCCCCCACAAAATCTCCACTATACGCGCGTCTAGCCGCAGAAACCGAGAAACCCATTCGATCTCTCATTAGCAACAAAAATCCTCCACCTCCGCAAAAACCTTCCCGCCACCTCCGGGCACGTAATCTCCGCACGCAACACAAATAACCCAATCATCTCGGTGTATCTCATAACATTCCTCATCCTCGCCTCTCTCCTCTCGCACAACAAGAACCCGCAACTGCGCGGCGTTTAGCGCCTCCTCGATCGCTTTCATGCTCGGCCGATCGCTAATTCCCGGCTACACTTATATACGCGCGACGACGGCGACGTCGTCGCACGCGCTCAGGCTTTATGGCAAAAAGCACTCGCATTAGGGGATCCGCGGCGGCGTGGACTTGAAAAACGAGAGAGAGAGAGAGAGAGAGAGTCGAGATTATATTGAGCTCGCGGGTCCGTCGTGGCAAAAACGCGCGGCTCGCAATCGTCCCTCGTCCATTGAAAATTCACGTTTCAATTTGAGGAAGGAGAGTTGATCGATGATGATGTATATTCGAGAGCGCGGATTTTTGCGAGAAAGAGGACTGCGCTGGACGGAGGGCATTATCGAGTTCTTGCACATGTGTGTGTGTGTTCTGCGAGAGCGTAATGTGACGAATCTATATAGGGATACCCGAGCGAAATGGACGTTTTTGTGGCTGATTTCGTGCGGAAGGTGAGTTTTTTGTTGGAGACGATTGTCTAACAGAAGAGGTTTTTGCCGGTGTACAGGAGGAAATCGTCTGTGAGGTTTGCTAATGTAATTTTTTGGAACGGTTTTGTATTAATTTCTGTCATTGATACGTTGATGTATGTTATATATGGAAGAATAAGTTATTTGAATATTATTTTTTATATTTTTATCATTCATTTCCAAAATGTTATAAAGGTATTTTAAAAACTTTATAAATTCAATTAACTTTAGCCTTCTCTGCATTCTGTGTGTACATGTTTACGCAAAAATAACTGTTTAATTGCATTTTATTAACTTTTTAAATTAAAAGTTTACAAACAGTAATTTATTAACAAAAACATGATAAAACTTCAAAGTATTTTTTATAATACACCACTAAACGCGAGCAAATTGTTATACGGAAACAGCTTTTTAGTATAAATCTAACAAGAACTTTCGCACCGTAAATTCCAGAGAAGATTACTAAATTGCGGTAACAAGTTTTTCAAATGGTTACGGAAAATTGGCAGCGTCAAAATGTCCAAACCGCACTAAAACGGTACAGGTATTAGGCGCGCACAACAAGAAAGCACATTTTTACCTCGCGGCATTACAGTTTTCCGATAATTTCGACTTCAATAATAGAAAAAAACCATCATCCAAAGGATAACTTATTGAACGTAAAAAAATTCATATTCTTCCGCACTGCACAGTTCGCGATCAGCGAACGGTAACGGCGCGTTGTCCGACTTCTTCCCTCACTCTCTCTCTCTCCGAGTCCCACACTCATTCGCCACGCACTCCATACAACGCAGCGGCGCACTTACGCCTATTACGCATGTATATACGCAACATTTGCCGAACGCGCGAAAAGAACCACGCCTCTTCTCGCTGCACAGAAAAATGGCCGAGCGGACACTCGCGATTGGCTCACACTCATGTGCATATACGCGTGCATCCGGACACACTCATTTACACTCGGCCGGAGAGGGGCAACGAATGTGGCGCGTGTTTTTGCGTACAGCTAGCTCTCTTCGTTCGTTTTTTTTTACTTCGCTCGCCTTTTGTGCAGCGCACCGACACCTGCCCCTAAGTCGTTGCACGAGAGAGGAAGAGAGGGAGAGAGCTATGCCTTTGTGAAAGCAAAGAAGTCGAGTCTTGTCTAATCTGCGAGGATCTGCTCTGTGTGTGTGTATATGTGGGCATGCAAATTTTTTAATTAGAAGAAAGACCGGGAGAGAGGGAGTTTTCGGGTGATGTGAGCGCGCGCGCTTCGTGGGTAGGTATATATACGCGAGGATGAGAGACGGTTTCAATTTGGACGGGGCGCCCTATCTTTTTTTTCGATCGTTTTTTGCGATATGGACGGTTGTTTATGGGGCCGTTAAACTGCGTATGATGAATTCGAATTTTTGCATTTGAATGGTTTACAAATATGACTTTTAATTATCATGGCTCTATGATGCTCTTTTCTATAAACAGTATATAGTGGAGAATTTTCAATACGGATTTTCCTCCTAACGAAAAAAGGTAATTTTCAATATTAATTTACCTTTCATAAAATGTATAATTACAAATTGATAATCCCTTTACAAATTGATCGGGTTCCAAGAAGCTTCATTAAATTTTTCAAAATTAATTTAAATTTATTTTAAAAATCGATCCACATATAAAACTACCTCTTACCGCTCGATCCCGTAAAAATATGTACAACTATGTTTACCCTCAGCGCGCATAATGAACCATAATTAAAGAATAATCTCTCTCGCACAGCCGACTGCACTTCCAGCGACTTCATCAAATAAAAATAATTCAGACATAAACACGTGTGCGCGCTGCACGTCCCGCGCATAAAGAAATACAGGCGCACGCAAGCCAAAAGGCCCCCGCGCGTAATTGCACATCAAAAGTAATAATAATAGCGCATGAGGCATACGCGCGCGTGCGGGCTCAAAAGAAAAGCGCCCGCGGCTCGCGCGCCATACGCGTACACATACACACAAGTATAAATTTTAATTTTAATTCTCGCGCCGCAATGGCCGAACTCCTGCTTGCTTGCTGCTCTCCTATATTCATTTTTTTCCCGCGGCGCGAGCACCTGCACGCGGGCGGAAAGTCGCACGCCGCGAGCGAGCAAGCGCCTCCTCTCTTTGACGCGAGGCCATCTGCACCGCCAGCCGCGACCATCGCAGCGAGATATCTCCGGCGAAACGGGAGGAAAGGGTAAATAGCGCGAGCAGCGCCTCATGGCGAAAAAAGAGAGGATGTAAGGAGTGGGGGAGAGATGAGCGGAGGGAGATTGAATTAAATGGTCGGTGGGATGGATAAGCCTGTAAACGAGGATTGTGGATAATGTAAAACGGGGCATTTTTTAATGTAGGAAGGGAAGGTGGTTTAAGTCGTTTGTTTTATTTTTCAAAATTGTAGACAGGAAGTGATTTTTTTGGTCGAACACTTTGAGAAAATTTTTTAAACATTTTTATAAAAAATTGTTGTATATAATACATAAATGTATACTGTATAACAGTAAATTTATATTTATATAGTTCTTATAAAGAGATAAAATACTAAACTCACATAGCATATATTTTGCCTCCGCTTTATAAATACCAAAATTGCAGGTTTTATAATCTACACAGCTTCACTATATATTATTTCATTTTCCCTCGCTTTGAAATTCAACTCTTATGTGTAATTCCAACTTTTCACTTTTTGGATTACGCGAACGAAAATATTCATTCTACTTATAGTCAACCTCGTTCCCTCACCATACTCTTCCGTATTAAAATTTCAAGAATATATCTAAAGCATTAACGTTAATACTACTACCTATATACCTCAAAGTAACTAAAAAATTTAAAATTCAAAACGCACACACAGCCTAGCCCTAGCTCTCTCACCTCTCGTCTATATATATGCGCTATTATAAAAAACGTAGCGAATCTAAAATACACACAGTAGGGCGCGAAAAAAGAGGGCGACGGCGGAAGGAGAGCTGCGGCGGCGACGGAGAAAAAAGACGCGCTGATGTGATGGAAGATCGAGGCTCCGATAGCTATAATCGCGCGTATATACCTGTATATATAAGCTCTCTCTCTCACTCTCTTTCTCGCTTCTCTTTCATCCACCCTTCTTCGGCGACGAGAACGAGAGAGCTACACCGCATGAAGGCGGCCTGATTATCGTCATTATTCAAATTACGCTCCGTATAGCGAGCGCTGTGTGCGGAGAGCCCCAGCCGCATGCTCCGCACCACCTTTCGGATGTCAATGTTTACACACCGTGGAGCGAGTCACGTGAAAATATCCCCGTGCGCGAAAAGTAGTCGCGCCCGCGATTGCTATCGCATTCCTGCGAAAATTAAGTCGATCGGCTTGCGCTGGTGTACACGTTTTTTTTTCTTCTCCTTCTTCTCCTTCTCTTTGCTCTACCAAAGGCGATTAATTCCTCGCGAATTCCAGAGTGAATTTCATTAAATCGGGGCTCTGGCAGTGAAGCAAATTGCCGTTTGCGCGCATTATTAATACGTCTTATTTTTTTCCGACTTGTAACTTTGTACAAGTGTTTATATGCAAAGGAGCTATACTGACCTCGACAACTTGTAGCTTATTACGAAGCTCAAACACCGCGAAGCGCGACGGCACAACATCATGGGCTATATACAGAGCGTTTAAAACTGAAGCTAAAATTCCGTGTTGGCCATTTGCATCTCAAGGACGAATGAATTAGCTCGTGACTGCGTAATGAAACGACACGGCTATGACAAGCGCGTCGTCGTAGCTAGATGTGCGCGTACCGCAAAATTAACTTGTCAATTCATTTAATTGAAATATTGTTCGTTCAGCTCCTTTAAGAGTATGTCACCTCTTTGGAGAGAAGTCGGCTACGTGCCTGCGTATTCAAGCGCAAAACTTATACCATAATCTTGCTACTTTAGTTTTCATTGCACGCGGTTTCCGCGCGCTAGCGGTGTTCGGACTGAATTTTCTTGCTCCCCGAGACCCAGTTTTCACTTTCAAAGAGCAACAATTTCTCATCAGTTTCGGTCTTAAATTAATTTAAATTTGTTTCGAGGAAAACTTGGGAGCGTTGCAGAGCTAGTGTTTTTTTCCAACGCGTGATTTATTGCCCTTCTTCTTCATTGCGCGCCCTCTACACACCTATATTTAATTTGTCTCGCATTCGTCCGCGCAAAAAGATTTTCACTTGATGGCGTATAAACTTTTTATACCCGTAACACTATGTATATACATTTTATTCTCGCACAAAACTTCGTTCTGGTAATACTCTCAGGTCTGAATGTGCACGCGCGATAAAGTTTACATCGACTAATCGACCCCGCGTCTAACCCACCGCCGTCGCGCTACCATACCCAACTTCGCTGTGCGCCCCAATCAAACTAAGAGAAACACGCGATATATACACACTCGAAGGCAAAACTGTGCCAGTTTGCATATGTAAAGTCCCAACGTCAGTTTTCGAAATCGCCACAAACGACCGCCCACACACACGTCCAAAATAAACAAACACCCACACACAGACACACATACATATAGAACTTTATCCGCACAGGTTTGCTTATACTAAGAACTTGCCTCACGCGTCCCTCCCTTTCTCGCATTCACATACTTCGCATAAACTCCGGGTCCTGCACAATACTGCATCGTCATCGTCGCGTATATACAGGCAGACTGTCACACACGAGGGCGGGCAAAATCCCGCGCGCACGCGCAAAGTTTTCTAATTATCGAGAAAGAGCGAGAGCGCAGACTGCGTACATACACCCCCTTAAAGGGGGTTTGGTCAACGCCGCAGGCGACATTAGCTTAATTGGTGTACATTTGTATCGGGCCATTCGACTGCCTCGTTGTGCCCTGTGTACACGCGCGAGAAAACTCGACGGTTTGCCCCGCACACGCCGCAGAGTTGATGGGGCATTCCACGCGTGCGCCAGGACTCAACGTAAGAGCAATGTCGTAAGAAGTTGTGTGATTGCGGCAGGTTTTTATGGTCAAGTGGATTCGTTTGTTTTATGGTCCGGAAAATGCTTGAGGTGCATGGTACAGATAAATAGTCGGTAATTTTATTGAAAGAGGGTTAGACTTTTATGGTAAAACCGCATGTTTTACAAAAAAACTATAGGTTTTAATGATTTAACTTCGTTTTAATAATCATAGTTTTCAGTTTCTCAAATACTTATACAAATTAACTGCGATAGCCATTTTGTAAATTTTTGTTGTAGTAAATTCAAACTTATTACATTTTAGAATATTATTTAATTTCTAATAAATAATTTTCCTCTATGCAGATACAACTGATTTCTGTATTGTTCTTTTCTTCTGCGAAATGTTTGTGGACCACTCTTCTAAAAAGCATAAAGTAAAGCGTACTTTTGAACGTGTGCCATATCCGATTCCACGTAGTAAAGTTTAAAAATATTGCATATTACGAATAATATTTCATATTAAATATTAAAGTATCTCCTTTTGACGTGGATTACGCAACGTATACACATGGACGTTCACAGAGGCGCATGATTCCGGTTAACCTATTTTCTGGGGCGACATAGAATTGAAATGTAATGCCGTCGTTTGCGACTGGGCGTGTGTGTATATTGTGTTAGCTATTTTTCTTTTTCCTTTTCTCCGTCCCTCCGTCCCATTCTCTTTCTCTCGCTGTATATATGTGTGTGTATGTATGTCGAAGAGACCCCCGCTACACCCCTTGAGCCCGCAATTAACGGGGTGTAACGATTGCAGATGTAGAAAAACGAGTTCTATTTTTATTTCAAATGGACGTTGCAATTAGAGAGGCCACGCTGAATGCGAGTTAATCTCCCCGCTTCTTCCCTTTTTTGTTGTACGGTTTCTCGCCCGCGGTAATGAATTTGCTTTTAAGGTCGCGCGCGGGACTTTTAAAAAAATTTCTGTTTGCAGCGAAACTGCGTGGATGGATTCGTGAATATTTCTATATATCCTTGCAGAATGTATACTCTCGCTCGTCGGGCTAAGCTTAAAACTGTTAATCCTTTAATTAAAAACTTGCCAGATGTTACTTACGAGTTATTTGGCCTTTCAGATGCGGAAGGGAAGGGCGTGAAAAGCCGGCTTACCTGAAACACACACAAAGAAAAGATTTAAATGACGTTGGAATATTTTTTCGGCAGAAATAACGTTAATACGACTTTTGTGTATAATCTCAAAAAAGGGCGGACTCGTAATGCTCCTTTTATTATAGAAAGTTTTAGAATACTTATATAAAGTACGTTTGATGAAAATTTGATTATACGCTTGAGTGTAATTTCTTAGAGTATTACAAGCTTAAAATTGAAGTTTTGAAAGCAGTACCTGACCCACTTTACAACTTCCGCAGTATTATTATTCAACTTTTCAATAGCGGAATTACATTTTTTTCTGTTATTTACAAGAAAATTGCACGAGAAACTTATATATATTTTTACTTCTTATTATTTCACATACCCCTAACAACGATGTAAATTAAAAATATACTTCTTCATTAAAAAGAAATGAAAAACCAACGAAATCCTCGCTACATTGCTATTCTTATTATATATTCAATCCTTTTTTTTCTTCAATGTCAGTATAATACACCGACATCATTTTTTCTTCATCCGCAAACTTCTTCACCACGATACACATCATCCCTCGACTTTTTCATTTCTCATCTCCGAGATCTGGCTTGCGGAATTCGGTCGACTTTCGCTCTCTCCACCACAAACGCGTATATCTACCCGCACACAGATACCACCACTACTACTACTACTACTCCACACCTGAGTGGAAAACCGACTCTCTCTCTTTCTCTCTACGGCACACACAAAGTGTGTACGTGGTCGCGTGGCCGCAAACACACACACACGCGCGCGATATGGAAGCTTTGTGCGAGAGCGCCCTCAAGAATGCTCCAAATAAAATGGCGCACTTTGCGCGCGAGCCCTCCCTCTCTCCTCATTCTGTCTGCACCACCGCGTGCACGTCTTTCAGCTATATACGCGGGGGCGTGTGTACACACTATATGCACACACTCTTTCGCCCTCGCGAAAATCAGGAGGGTGCAGACCACCTCGCAGCTAAAAAAGAGTATACAGAAGAGAGAGAGAGAGAGAGAGAGAGCTGCTGCTGCACACTGGGTGCGTGTGACGACGATGCACAAAAGATGCGGCGCGCGGTAGCATTGTGCAAACACCCCGAAATTACGCCCGGACAAAAGCGGGGTAGGAGGAGAGTAAGGGCTGTTCTTTCGGTCGCCGTAGTTGCCGCCGCGGCTTTTCCTCTTACTCTACTTAGCTCTCTCGCGTGCGCCGGTGGTTCGCTGCTTTTTAGCTCTCTCGCGTGCGCCGGTGGTTCGCTGCTTTATGGCCCTAGAGTCGTGCGGCGGCGGCTGTGTGCTGGATGATGTAAGGAAATTAGAGAGAGAGAGAGAGCCGGGAGTTAAGTTGGCTTGTTTTCTGCGCGACTGCGACGGATTAATGTCGTATTTGTATGCCGAGTGGGCGGAGATTTTGTGTACGCGGAGCGAGGGTCGTAATAATTGGGTGGATGGTTACATGTTCGTTGGGCTTTTTGGCGATAGCGTGGTTGATTTTTTTTCCCAAAATTTTTCGTACGTTATTTTATTTATCATTTTCTTCATTACAATCTGAAATGGAGTTATACCATCCTAGTGATAATCTCATTTAAAAATTGCACGTCAACCTATTTTCCGACACCAGAAA
>JAPYZO010004410.1:0-11315 GCA_030522905.1 Torymus flavipes | reverse complement strand
GAAAATGTATTACACTGTGTAAAAATGTATAAAACCGTATAAATTTTGTCCAAAAATCAATGAAAAGGTACATTTTATACGTTTTCCTACGGTTCCATACATTTATTATTTCCATACGGGTGGGTTCGATTCCCATGAAAAAGCCAACACGACGGAAACACGAATTTTTCATGTGCTTTTTTCACCGTGGTCTCGGTGGTTCAGAACCCACTTGAAAATGTAGGTCCAGTAGTTGGGGAGGTATAGTCTCCTCCAACTATCTATAGGCTTCGCTAAATGATTGAGTATAAATAAAAAGTGAATATTGTGCCATGGCTGATATGACCTAATTGTTGGAAGCCAATAAAAATTATACTATAATAATAATAATAACAACCGTGAAACAATTATTTATTTACCGCAAAATATCGAGTTTACGGCCTATCTTCACAGGTGAATTATGAATGATGAATTATTTTTTTCATCAGGCATAATTTATTCATCATTCATAATTCATCATTCGCCTACGAAGACAGGCCGTTGGAGACTGTCTACATACTCGGCTTTGAGCAATGGGCTAATTTGGGCAATGCGTAAAAAAATCGTTGTTAGTCATCTTGTAAATTCACAACCCATGATTGAGTTAGTCCTCAGTTGAATGCAACGTCTGATTTGTCTTCAACCACGGGTTGTGAATGTACAAGATGACCGACAACGATTTTTTTACGCAATGGGCCCAAAGCCCATTACTCAAAGCCTAAGGCCCAGTATGTAGACAGTCTCTTAGAGGTTGCCGAGACCTATACCCATCGAAAACTGTAAGAAATGTAAAAAACGTGTACGAAATATAAAAAACGCGTATGAGATGAAAAAAAACATGTACGAAATGTAAAAAACATACAAGGTATGTAAAAAATGTAAAAAACTAAACTGACAGAAAATTAGGTAAGCTACAAAAAATAAAAATTTAATTTTTTTTCTTTCATTCAGTATAGAATATTAAAAAATAATGAGGTTGTATTTTTTTTAAATTAAATTAATAATTTTTTAAGATACGGCATTTTGAAGTTTTCAAATTTTTGGTATTGGTATATGCAGTGCAAATCCGCGGACTGCTGCAAACAACTAGGGTACAAAAACAGAAAAATTTTTATTTTGAGGGCACACCTGTCCTGGGTACCTTGACGCAAGGAGATAACCCAACGGAATTAAAAAAAAAAAGGCACATCTGGCAGACATGGTTTTTCTGGTGCCTTAGGTGTCCCCCTACATGAAATTACTCGTGAACACGGGTTATCGTTTGCCAAACTTTTTTGCCGACAATAGTATATATATTACGATACGTGTGACTTAAGTGGCCCAGTATGTCACAGCGTGAAGTTAGCGCCCGAGCGAAGCGAGGGCGATAATTCACGTCGTGTAATGGGTCACTGAAGTCGTAAGTATCGTATACTATTTTATAGCACGTTTATCTAAGTCCGCTGTCACGCCTATGCATGCCATAAGCAGTCCATTTTTGCAGTCATGCTAACTCTGTTATTGTAAAAGAAATTCAAAGTAATTTACTGTTTTTAATAAATCTCAAAGTTGATGTTAACTCTTTAGTGTTCGAATTCTCATTTCAAATTTCCCGCAACTTTTTGCGCTTCAGCTGAACAACGAAATTCCATGTTCTTATTGGTCAACTCAGCGACCATTGCAGAAGCGGCTTTCTGCTTATAGAACCCGACTAACAGAATCGATTTATCTCGATATCTCGAATGATTGTCGCGTCACCTCGAGTGAATAGTACAACAATAGAACACAAAACCAGCACCTGCGTTTGCTAACTACGCGCTCTTTCATTCTGGTTTATTATAGTTTTTCCCGCCTGAAATATTGTACATGCAATCGGAGTTGCCCGAGAAATTGTTAATACTGAAGACATAATGAATATAGTTCAAACAATAAGTTCGCGAGAAAAAGGTTTTGGTAAGTACTAGCTGTAAAATTTTACATCGTCAACGCTCTTTACTTTAGTTCTAGATTCTAGAACATGTTTACTTTTCCTTATGCTGTAGTAATAGAAGTCATCCTAGTTTTACATCTGCTTTGCTGTATATTACTGCAAATTCGCATATTTCTTATTAACAAAATAATTTTACTCTTACAGAATATCTTCAAGGTTATGACATTGCTTTATTGCGATTGAAATGTTACCATGAAGATGTTTTTGAAGGAGTGGCAGCAAATGTTCATGCTTCAGATTATAATCCGAAGCCTCCTGTCTTTGCTTGTAAATTTTCCTCTGCACCGGGATATGAGCATATAATAGCTCTTGCGAATGAAGATGGCAAAGTAGCTTTGCAAGATACAACTGTTAAAAATGAAACAGAAGGACCTCTAGAAGGAACACAGGTATGGAATAAATATTCAAATTCTAAAGTGATTCTTTGATCAAATACTAATTTTTAATGAATTTTAATGACACAAATAAAGTTGATGATTGAGAGTAAGTAGTTACGATATTTTGTCTTATATTTCTGAAAAAATATCTTCGAAACTTGATTCCTTATTTTGAAATCTAAACATTTACGACAAATACATTTTACAACTCATCAGAAAAATTATGAATTCAATATATATTTGTTTATAGTTTAATAATTTCTTTATTTGGATGCTTTCCATTTACAACAGTACATAAGTAAATCAACATGTTATTTTTTAAACAATGTATGAAAAATATATATATACGTAGTCACAATAAATTTTGTTCTCTGTCCTCTATTTTTCTTTACTTTCTTTGTCTGTGACAGTTTTCGTGTGTCTCTACTGTTATAAAATTTTGCGAAATCGTGTTTGTGATTTTCAGTAAGTGTGTGTTTGTGTAAGTTTTCTTCTCCATTCAAATTCAGTGCTGGAATCATCTTACTATTCCTCACCTCTTGCTCCTTCAACTCCTGCTACCCTTCTTTTTATTTCCGTAGTTTCGTGCATACGGATTCTTCCTCATCTTTCTTAGATTTTCTTCTACCTTTCTCTCCTCTCTGGGGTCAGAACCTTATCCACTATGTAAGTTTCTTCTTTGTAAATGTCACTGCTCTTGTGGGTTAAGAATTTTTTTTTAAATTCTTCAAATATTGACCACTATCCTCTTTACCGCTCCCACTATATATGTTGTAGAGAAATTGATCTTTCTCTTATCCAGCCAATTTTGTAACCATCTTTCTATGGGTATACCATTGTATTTTGGCCCCCATTTAATGATGATTGTCTTACTTTTATCTACTTGGTAACAATGTGACCAGATTGCGGTGATTAATCATTTACCTGGCCACACTTTCTTTTATCTCTTCCTGCTCTCTTTCCAATTCTTCCACCTTGCTTTCTAAAATTCTTATCTTTGCTTATATTTCAGGCTCATAATAATGCAATATTTGATATTGCTTGGATGCCAAATGAATTAAAATTAATTACTGCATCAGGAGACCGTACAGCCTGTTTGTGGGATGTAAATAATTCTGATATCAAAGCGTTACAAGTTTTTCACGGTCACACTAACTCTATCAAATGTGCGGTTTTTCGTCATCAGGATAAAGGTAAAGCAATAAATTTGTAAATAAATTTCTATTTATACTAGAATAGAATAATATAGTTAAATAAAAAGGCAGATTGAAAATTGACATACCTAAAAAGATGCTGTTTCAAAAATATAATAAAAGTTTTTTTTATTACTGAGACAGTGTATTTAACAAAAATTTGTCACAATCTATCTTATAACTACAATAAATTGAACATTTATTTGCTTTTATTTTAGCTGTATTTGCAACTGGAGCTCGAGATGGAGCTGTTATGATTTGGGACATTCGAGCAAACCACAATGGACAGCCTAGACCTGATAACACTATTTACAATGCTCATGAAATGAAAGTTCCACAAGTAGTAAAACAACGAAGAACACCATCTCAGACATCAAAGTCTCTTAAATGTCAAAGTGTTACAGCACTTGCTTTTCAAGATGATTATACTTTACTGTCTTGTTCAGCAGGAGATGGGTAAATAAATATTGAGATTCTACTGATTTTGAAATTTATTTTGACTAAAAATTCTTAATATTGCAATTCAATTTCAGATTAATAAAAGTATGGGATCTTAGAAAAAATTATTCCATACACAAAAAAGAGCCTATATCTAAACATGTTATGAATTATGGAGGAAAAAGTAATACTTACAATGGTTTTACATCATTACTAGTTAGCCCAGAAGGTGTTACTTTGTATGCGAGCTGCGTAGATAAAAAAATTTATGCATATAATATATCATCTTACAACCCAAATCCAGGTATTTAAAAATCATTAAAGTTATAATCTCAGTAAAATAAACATTAAAATACTAAGCTTTTATTAAATCAATTTTTGTAAACAGTTGCAGAGTATTATGGACATGGATCAGATGATAAAGTGTTATCATTCTTCGTTAAAGCATGTATAAGTCCTGATGGAAAGTATCTCGTTAGTGGCTCCAATGATGAAACAGCTTATATTTGGCGAACAAATAGTCCTGGGACACCATTAATTAAACTTTCTGGACACAGAGATGAAGTAACTTGCATTGCTTGGTGTGGGGTTGGTGAATCAAAGGTAAGAAAGTATAAAGAAAAAGTAAAACTAAACCATTTTTCAGTTGCGTATTCTTGTTAATTACGCACGTCGGCTTCTCGGTGTCTTAACAAATTTTTCATGAATTAAGTTTTTAATCATGGTTAAACAAATATTTTAAAAAATATTAATAATACTAAATAATGAAGTATACTTGGAATTTATTTGATACCAGACTTTATTTAAATATTTGACAAAATTTAACACAACATACTTTATTTCAGATCGTGACATGTTCAGATGATTGTTATCATAGGATATGGCGAATTAGACCAGAAACAGATGATGACGACAAAAATTTAAATGTTTTTGGATATGCAGAACGCTATCAACGTCTAGTAAATGTATCACCGAGTAAGTATAATAAAAGTAGCATACTATTACCTAATTAACTATTTGATTCCAATAATATATTTAACGATAGAAAATTACGCATAATATTCAAATTTTCTTTTATGAAAAATGTTTCATTTTATTTTCCAGGCTGCCTGTCAGTATCAAGCACACCGCGATCAATGTCAACAGATTCGTGCGTTAGCAACAGCAGCACATCTAAAAGGCCTTACTCACAAATATCTAATACCGATCTTCAATCAGCAGAGAAAGTTAAATCCATTCTCTCCCCAATTCAAGAAACTCTTGAATCATCCCCTAAACGCCCATGTCTCGGGAACCACTCTATTATCCACCCCTCTCCCAGACGATCAAGTCTAGATAGTCGTGCTGCAAGAAAGTTACACTTCGGCGTCAGCAGTCGTCAAGAGAATCCAATAGCAGTGATAGAAAGTAGTCCGGGTAAAAGCAGCGATTGCGATTCCAACGACACGATGCCGAGCTGCTCAAGCGAGCGCATTCCACCTACGGGCTTGTTCTCGCCAACTTCCGGATTACCAAACTTCGTCATCGACGGTACAGCGCCTCATCTTGCCAACTCGCCCCAAAAATTAAAGGAAAACGTAGATTGGCTTACAAAAATACGGAAGCGAAAAACTGCTGAGTTGAAGATTAACAGCAAACCTACTGAAGAATCACCGAGTCCAAAGAACCGTAAAACACCTACTAGTAGGACCAAAAGATCGAGGTCTAGAGAAATTAGAAAAACGCCAAAGGGTTCACCGTTTTTCGTACCTACAATAACGAATTTCTATCATAATATTAATGTAGATAGTGCAAATGAATCATCTTAATTTAGTTTTTCATTTTCATTTTTTTTTACTTAGGATTGTAGGTGTAATTTCAGATGACCCGGAAAACACTTTTGTCGTTAAGAATCTGTTGCGATTTTATCATAAATTAGTTTTATTTGAATTTACGTAAAACTTATTTAATACTCGAAATTTGACAATTAAAAATAAATTTCTTTAAAAAAAAAGTACATTATGCACGAAGGACGCAAAATCGCTACGTTCGGCCCCAAAGCTCGTACTCGCCGAGAACGCTACATATGCGTCTGTGATAGCATATACTATTTTTTTATCCTCAGGCCACAAAGTGAATTTTTGCGTCCCATATAGAAGACACAAAATACTATACGTGTATTACATTTAGTATTTTGCGGCCTGAGGACAAAAAATTCAATTTTTCAAAAGTAGAGATAATGTGATTATTTAGAACATTTTTCAATGCTACAAAAACATTTATAAAAGATGTTTATTTTGTATAATGTTTATAAACTTTATAAACTAATAAAGTTTACGAACGTTGGATAAAAAAGAAAAAAATTCATTATAAACATTTTTTATGAATATATAAATCAATATTAACTAAAATTTTATTTCTTTAGGGGATGTAAAATATTGCTACTTCTTGATTTTCAATACAAAAATCTTATATAAGACGATAGAATTGTTTTCAAATATTTTTGGATATAGTTTTTGCGCAAACGGACGCTGTGAAAATCGCGTAGGCAAAAATATGTTTACAAATAATTTATTGCGTACTCGCAATGAGGACTTCAGATAGCTGTAAAATAAAATAAAAAGTATATATATGACGTCAATTTCGTACGATTTTACGTCCCTTTAAGATTTAGAAACGAATAAAGTGTAAATACTTATACTTAAGCTATTTATGTAATACTTCTGAGTAACACAAAGACATTGTGAAATGTGACGCGATGATATGAAACAGTTTTTAAAAATGTACTATAGTTAACTTGAAGTTTCAGCATTTACAACACATGTCTCCATAAAGCGTTTACTTGTATTATAATCATTGTAAAATATCATCATTCCCATAAATATTTTCTATTTGGTTAGAAGTTAATTTTAACCGTTTTTATAAAATACAGGACTGATACATAATAAGAATAATATGGAATTTCTTAAATGCCTTCTGTACTTTAGATAACGTTAAAAGAAATTAGTAATGATTCCACAATAAAGCTCGTAGAAATTTGATGTGGATATTAAATTATAAATTAAGTCCATTTTTATGTACATACATATATTTTTATTATATTCATAATAATCAAATTATTAAAATTTCAATGTATTTTCATATTATAGAGCAATAAACAGTATTGTATATATATCAATATATTTTTATTACCTGCATCTTTCGACTTTTTATCTAATTTAAAAATGAATCTTTAAATCAAGAGTGAGATCGGGAATAATAAAAAAAACTTTTTGGTAGAAACGTTTATTACATCGAATCTCAGTGGTTACACGTACACAGCATCGTCAAACGTGAAGTGATTTTAGCAGTGTAATGTGACTTGTAAGGTGAAGCATAATAAATAAACTTTCTAACATAAAGCAGAAAGTGAACGATTCAAATGAATTTTTCATTGAAAGACTGTACTATCAATAATGTAAGTACATACATTTTCGTACATTGTTACAGCTCGATTCAACCAGATGTTAAATTGATGATAGCGATATAAAAATTAAAAATTAAATGCCTACTTTTAATGATTTGCGTACTGAACATACAAAAATGGTATTAGATTTTAGACAAAAGATATGTACATTATCGAACATAAATTAACAAATACAACTATAATAAAACAATAACTTGAATAAATTACATAAGTTGTTAAATCACTATTTTCGTAGCTGCTATGCTAACGTAACTTAATGGTTTAGAAATTACTGTTTTAATAAAACATGAAGTTATTCTAAAATTTCATTATTTAACAAAACTACAATTAAAGTACTTGATAATTCGTTTATGTTAGCTATACAACGATGATGCGTACCATACAAGTAATAATACGAAATTAATGTAATAAATAGTAGTTGAATCGATCTGGACACATTACAGTTACACTCGACAATTGCCGAATAGGTATTTTTTTTACAAGTAGAAAAAAGAAACGAAGCGTTGGCATATGGAATTCATCGATTACGATTTGTATGCAAAAAAGATGAACATATAAGTACATAAAAAATAAGACAGTTGCGTCAATGGTTCTTCAAAGCTGCTCAAGACATTGCTGCAACTATCAAAATATTTTCTCTAAAAATACAATTATAAATTAATAAGGCTAGTGTGTTATCATCTCGTTAAATAACTCTTCGCTTAAACCTATATATATCTTATACACATTGAAATGACGGACAAGACCTTACATACTAATGACTATTATGCGATGAAATCTCGCTTATTTTGTATAAAAAATAACATGAATAGTCTCAAAAAAATTCATCGTTGCCGACGACGCAAAAAATGGCTTTCAAACTTGCATTTTCCAAAGTTTTTCCGAATTTTTTTTCTCTCATTCCACATCTTTTTTATATTTTTTTGATTACAAAGTTTCGTTTTTTGCTTTATCGAACGTATAATAAGTAGAGAGTCGCCAGTTTTATCCAGTAAACGAAAACAAACTCGTGCAGTTATTCTCCTGCCTATCGCTTTAAACTCGAAACAACAAGCATTCACAAGATATATCCATCTATATTTTATAAAGATCCGAATGAATCATACACTGACAGCTTCATTCGTCTTCGTTAAATTCTATATTTCCGTAAAATGAGCTTTAATACTTTATATAATAAATTTTCATTTCATTTCGTCTTTATCTTTAAGTATCTTATATTCTTAACAGCAAATATAATGCTTATTTTATATACTTTTGAATATAATATATATCATTATTTATATATATATGTATTTTTGTATCATATATCGTAATAAAAACGTTTATTTATTCGGGATATGTTGAGTCTGTATCTCTGATATGCGAGAGAATAATAAGAGGAGCCTTTTTAGTGCTTTTCGCTGGCGTATATCGATATTATCGTTTTTGTTTACTGGATATTACCCCAATAGTCGAATAAATAGCGCGCACATAAAAAACACGGTTCGCTTGTGGATCACAGAGTCCTTATAGCTTCAATCAGTTCAGTTCTCGTTCGTGCTAAGAAAAAAACGTCGCTTAGGATTCGTTAATTGTTCTTTTTTTTCTTTTAAGTAGTATCTAAGAACACATTTTTTCATTCATCTTACGGAACGCGTCGTTCTTATCGAAGAATCGTCAATTTCGCAGCGAGTCATATATTTTTTGTATAAATTGAAATACAAAGAGTGTAAATTGCTTAGGCAATATTTTTAAATTTATAGTACAAAATTTTGGCTGAAGTATTTATTGCAACTTTGAAAATTTATTATACGGTAATATATATTGGCGCCTCGTATAAAACGATGAATTCGTTGAAAAATGTTTTGAATTTCGACATAAAAACGCACTTTGGAAATTCGCATGGGAATGAATGGCTTCTTTCGAACGTTTTATAATGTTTTGGAAATTTGATAGACCCTAAATTATAGAAATCAAAATTGATCGATATAATTATTTATGGATACAATTTACATATGACTATACTTATCATTAAAATTCTCATAATATTTCGCAAAAACAGTTTCAACAAATTTTAGTTTTGAACTTGGTACATACTCGTAGGGCGATGAGAATACAAATTTACTTGTCAATACACTCCGTGAAAAAAATTATACGTTTATAATTATACATATCTGTTGTATATACAATTATATATAGATTTGACTAAATTACTAAAATATAGATTATGTAAAATCAGAATATATAACCATGTACGTTCTTGTATGAAAGATTATTCAAATAACTAATCTTTATACCACTGTTTAAAAAACTTCCAAATAAATATTCAGTATGGTTATAATCTCAAAAAATACATGTGTGGCTTATAACTGTATCCGGTCATATAATTACGTAATAATATTATAAGTTATGTATATAACTTGTATATAATTTTTTCCTCGGCTGAACAATAGAATTTTCTTAATAAACAAGAAACTCCAACTGTTTCAAGATTCATTTTTATATGAAACTTTTGAAAATGCATTCACCTGCTTAATCTCTTTTTTTAAACTTATGGTTATTAAGTTATTCATAAATATATTCATGCTTCAACTTTAGTATAGCTTTAAAAGTCTTGTAACGCCTTTAATTCCAAAATATCGTTTAACTTACAAACGATTAAATGTATCAGTGAAAAAATGAGTAATTCGAAGGACAATAGATTTTTAATATTTCGAGAAAAATATTTAAAAATATTTGCATTCGCCTAATTTAGCGAGCAAAACGTTAAATTATTTAATTTCAAACGATTTAGCGAATTGCACGTTTAAACACGTGCGACCAATCTGACAAATTTGAAAGAAATCACCTCGCGAGGCAATTGAATTTGACGAGTTTTCTACAATCGTATATAGAGCACTCCATCGCGCGTTGTTAATCAGCTTGAAACAAATTTCAAGCACAGGATACACACCCAATAGGAACCTCTTGGCAATCAGGAGCTTCGAACCAAATGCATTTTCAAAACTTCCACGTGCGGGGCAGTATTAGCATGGCGCTCTTACGCTCTCACTTGCTCTCCCCTCTCACTCACTCACGCTCTTTCTCTCTCTACGATTGCTCGTGATTGTTGACCTCTTTGTTGAGTAGTGTCTCGGTGTTAGCGTTGTTGGCCGATGAGGCGTGTATCTCCTGCTCCTTGAGTCGCTGGCGCTTGTTGCGGTTGCGCTTGTGCATACAGCAGAGGGCGATAAAAATGCAGCCGACGAAGGCGCCGATGCAGGACGCGATCCAGATCCAGGTGCTGCGCGCCTGGCGAGCCTCCGCGCGATCGCGCAGATTCGTCACGCAGCCGCTGTACAGGCTCATCGTGCGATTCGTGAACTCGATCGTCTTGCAACGCTCGCGACGGCTCTCCGGACAGTCCAGCTGGTACTTTAGCTGAAAAAAAGCAGAGAGGGTAGAAATTAGTTTCTTTTTTTTTCTAGAGATATATGGAGGTGGCTGGTGGGCTTTTGATTGATGGCAGGCGGGAAATTGTCCGGAAGTTTTTTCCTGCCCGGCAAGCTTCGTGCTCGAGCAAGTCTAGCAGCGGTCGGCAAAAGTTTTCGAAGAATATATGGGAGCCACAGAAAAAATATTAAGTAATATTTTCGATGACTTATCGATACGTTTGGGAAAAGTATTAGAAAATTTATAAAAATGTATTTAAGTTTATTCCAGACTTTTAATGTAATTGACAAAATTATCGAAATTTAATAACTTTTACAGATTTGACGAGCCAATTTTGGAACTGATATATGATAAAATTGGATATTATATTTAATTAAGAAGTGTTTTATTCCCAACAATAATTGTTATCCTATTCTCAAATTGTAAAGATAAAAATGAGGTCGTAATAAATTTTTTGTTCTTTC
>JAPYZO010004407.1:0-11324 GCA_030522905.1 Torymus flavipes | reverse complement strand
TTTTCTGCCATATCAGTTTGCAGATTGGAATGTGTAAATGAATCTTTGTAAAAAATATTCATAGCTTTTGGTCTACTGGACCCTCCCAAGCCACCTTAACGTGCGATTTGCGCTCTCGACAGGTTTACAGGGGATAGTACGGGGGAGTCTTGGTGTGGTGCACACCTCTTTCGCTCAGGTATTCGTATATGGCCTGGTTTTGGAACTCCGTTCCATTATGGGACAGGGAGACCTCTGGGCAGCTAAAAGGTAAGAAGATTAGGCGATTAAGTTCGTCGGTTACAGTTTTGGCGTTGGCCTTGCGGATCGCCAAGGCTTCCACCCATCGGGTGAATAGGTCTTGGAAAACCAGGACGTATTCGTGTCCCTTGGAGGAACGGGGGAGGGGACCGATGATGTTACCCGCTACGCCCTGCCAGGGTCGTTCTACGATGCATCGGCCCATGTGTCCAGCTGGAGCTTTCTGTTTCACTTTGTATTGCTGGCACACTTGGCATTTTCGTACGTAGTCGCCCACTTCGGCGTAGAACCATGGCCAGTAATAATGCTGGGCCACCCGAGCAAACGTCTTTTCGCGGCCTAGGTGTCCGGCTTCGTCTTGGCACTCGCGTAAGACGGCTTGCCAGTGTTCCTGCGGGACTACAACCTTCCAGACGTCATCATCCCCTAAAACCTCTAAAATCTCGGTGTCGGGCCGATATACATAGAAGTTTCCCGCTACCATCTTCCAAGTCGGGTAGTCTTCGGGGGTTAGGGTGACCTTATCGACCCACTACAGGTACAATGGGTCGTCCGTCGTATGGGACCATACATGCGAAAGAGGGCGTCGGTGACGTAATTCAACGCGCCTTTGCGGTACTCAACTACGAAGCGGTGCGCTTCGGTGCCAAACTCCCCCGCGCCAGTAGACTCGTCGGGTTTTTCATACTGCAGAGCCACTTCAAGCTTCTGTGGTCTGTTACGACCTTAAAGTCGTAACCTTCTATGTACGGTCGGAATTTTCCTATCGCCCAGACCACCGCTAAGCACTCACGTTCCGTGATGCTATAGTTGCGCTTGGCCGGATGTAGGGTCCTGTTAGCATACTCTAGCATCCTCTCCACGCCGTCGATTTCTTGGAGCAGGATCGCCCCGATGCCGGATTCCACGTCGTTGGAATCGGTCTGGAGGTTGTGGTGCCCATCAGGGTGAGGACGCTCCAGTACCGGGGCTGTCATGATCATGACCTTCAATTTCTCGAAGGTCGCGTCTTGCTCTTCCAGCCACTCAAAGCGCTGGCTTTTCTAGGTTGGCCGGTGCAGAGGCTCAGCCAGTGTCGCATAGTTCGGAATGAAGCGCCGATACCATGAGGCCATTCCAAGAAATTGGCGCAACTGTTTGAGGTTTTTGGGTAATGGATTTTTTTGGCGCGACCTTCTCGGGGTCTGGCCTCATGTCTTCTTGGTTCACCAAGAGTCTTAAGTACTGCATCTCTGGCTTGCAGAATACGCATTTTCGGCGGTTTATGGTGAGCGCGTTGACCAACCGCTCTAGCACTAGCGCCCGGTAGTTCTTATGTTCCTCGCACGTTTTTCTGACGATGATTATGTCGTCCAGATACGAGTACACATAGGGCTCTAACTCGGGCCCTAACCTGATCGAGAATTCGCTGTGAGGTCGCGGGCGCGTACGCCAGATCATAGGGCATCCTGGTAAATTGGAATAGCCCCAGGCACCGTTTTTTATTTAGTTCCGTCGGATTATCTCCTTGCGTCGACGTACCCAATGCCTGGCACCGTAAACGCCGTGATAGGTCGCGCTTCTTTCGCCAGGGGTATCTGGTGATATGCGCTTTCTAAGTCCAGGGTGGAGATGAACTTGGCTTTGCGTAGTTTCCGCAAGATATCATGCATGTACAGCAGGGGGTAAGCGTCGGGTTCTGTCGCTGCGTTTACCTTGCGGAAATCTATGCAAAAGCACAGATTGTCCAGGTCTTTCCGCGTCATGACCACCGGGCTCGACCATCCGCTATTGGAGGGCTCGATCACCCCTAGGTGGAGCATTTCGCAGACCTGACGCTGCATCTCCTCCAGCTTTTTATCCGAAACTGGATAGTAACGCTGTTTGATCGCTCGGGTAGTGTCATCGTCGACGACGTACTCGACTCCGATGGTGCATCCCAACCCGGGCTCGTGGGAACTCAGGCCTTTGTCTACGAGCTCCTGGAGCTCTCGGCGTTGGCTCTTGGAGGCGTCGGCTAGCCTGATCGCGGCGAGAGCCATCCCCTTTGTGGCAAGGCTGGCGACTTCCAGTCCGACTTAGGCTTTTGCATCTTTGCAATATAGGCTATCTGTATCTGGCCGGATCACCCCCGATGACGGCGCAGATGTCTCGTTTCGAGGAGTTCCAGCTCGAGGACTGAGAGTCTCTGGTTGGGAACGAGCTGCCCGGCCAATAGCTAGTAGTCTCATGGGTTTCCTGGGGGGGCCAGGGTGCATTTGTGGCCGTGCGGACCGAGAGTTAGGCTCGAGCGGGCTGGAGTAGTTATCGTCTCCAGCTATTGTGAAGGTCTCTTGGAATCTTATGTTGGACGTAGATTGCCTTCTTGGCTCGAGCCTTGTGCTGGACGCGCTTACCCTCGTGAACTCTTGCACTTGGTTGTGCAACGTACTCTTTCTCTGAGCTGCACGAGTAGTGCGCTTAGCTCTCGTGGTACGGCGAATTCTGAGCCGCCTGGCATTGTAGCTGTTGCGTCTGCATTCAGCTCGTTCTGCCCGGTCTCTTGGACCTCCCGATCAGCCCTATCGCCCGCTAGGGTTCTTTGGCTCTCCGTTGGTTCGTAACTGGCTCCCGTTGACCGGTCCAGAGCTGCCTGGCCCTCGGGGTCGTCGCGCGTGTTGTAGCGGGTGTATGACGTCACCCGTTGCTTTTAGCAGCGCTTTGTCACTTGTATTGGCTGCCAGGAAGGCGGTTATGAGCTCTTCTCTGAGCCTTTTCCTTCTGACAGCCGCCTCTGCGGGCTCGGTGGAATCCTCGAAGTCTTTTTCCGAGTAATTCCCCAGCATTCAATTTGTGAGACAGGCGAGTCGATGGAAAATGTTTCCCCCGGCCCTTAACTCCAACGACCCCAGCGAATCTGCGATCTGACTTTTTGGAAGTGTCAGCGCCCAGTCCTCTACTGAGCTGACGGCGCGGTTTGACATTATTCGTCGTTCGCTCTCAATTTCTGTGCGCAAGTGTTTTTTCGTCGGCTTTTGCCATTTATTTTTATACTAAGTGCTTTCTGCACGGCCCTTTACGCCTTTCACTCCTACCTACTGGCCGTAAAATGGCTTCGAAAGGTTAGCGAATTTATCTCCGGAAAATCTCCTGGCCGTTTTTTCGCTTTTTATCGGTGTATTGCTGCGTAATGCTTAGACGTTCCTCTTCCGAGTGTTTTCTCAAAGAGGTAGCGAATAACGTGTTTAAAATTTTTCTCTACTTAAAAATTTTAATTTGTTAATGTAAATTAGAAAAGTTTACTTGTCCTAGTCAGTTACGGTTATTTTCCCCCCAAGAGCGCGAATTCAATCTCGATTTTGGATTTCGTTACTTTGTTTGTTAATAATAATAGGGCAATGTTTAAATAAACAAATTATTAACCCGGCTATCGCGTTTGTTCCGATATCGTTATTTTTCCGATTGTCTCTTTTAATTGTTAATAATAAATAACCGTAAATAACTATTTTATTGAGACGGCTAACGTGCTTGTACTAGTCACTGTTACCGTAAAAATCCAAAAGAGAAGCTCTTTTTCCGGGTCTCGTCTCATTTAGTTATTCATAATTAATAAATAATCCAAAGTTATTATCCATTTACTCAACTTTTACCGTGATGTTAACACTATAGCGCTGGCTGCAACTTTACACAATTGTGATTGTTAATAACAATTTGATTGTTATAAACAATGCGTGGCAGTCTATGCCTGTGTTGCAGTCATCGCTATCTTGCCGCCATACCTGCCGACACGTTACCGCAAGCTCAAACTCTAGTGGGCGCATGCCTTAATATCATCTAGTGAAAGCTAGTGTCGCTCGACCTTTACATTTAATTTTGAAATTACAGACAATAATATTCTCACTAGAGTTTGGCTTGCTTATATCTAAGCCTTACTAGGAGAGCTACTTTCAGAGCTACTTGCGCGCACTATACACTAGTATTTTGTACGTCTGCCAAGGTTGCGGGTTTCGCTTGTTCACGTACACGCTCCCGAATCTCAACCTGCTGCACGAAACTATCTTTTTTCGTGCTCTTAATTCCGCGTGATTTTAAAACCACGCGTTTTTAATTTTCGTGAATTAATTTTTTCCGATTCCTTGGGTGAAAAATCCACACGGTCTGGGGCGCCAGTTGTAACGGGGTAGAATATAGCGCGCGCGAGCGTAGCTTCTCAGCCAAGTGCAGTGCGATGCACTCGGCAGCTTACGCGCTCGTTTACCTACTTGCAACGTCGTGCACGCTTTACCTGTAGGCGCACGACTTTATTCCCGTCAGCTTCTTCGTTCTCGTACAACCGGCGGCTAGCTAAAAGTCGGAGAAGGGAGAGTTCGGGAGAAAGGAATCGGGCAACGAAATAACAACTCGCGAATGTAAAATAAAATCACTGTTGCGTTTATTAACGATTCGAAGTATAAATTTCCACGCGTGCAGGTCGAGACTTTACCGGTGTCGGATTGAACTGCCGCTGCAGCTCGCGCGCAATATAAACATGTAATGCGACGCATGTAGTGGCCACTTACTTTATTCGCTGCTTGTCGTATATACATTGGCGTCCTCGTAGCTGCTCTCCCCTCGCTTTACAATGTACTTCGCTGCTTCCGGTGACGTGAGAGAGTGAGAGACAGCTGGCACGTGTGTCTTCAGCGAGGTGCGACCGATAAGAGAGCGCTCCTCTCTCCTGTCCTCTCGAGCTCGCTTCCCCCGCCCCTCGCTAATTGCCTCTCGCGCTCCTGGTACCAGGGCGCGGAATTGGGGATTGTTTTCCCTCTTCGCGCTACCTAGCTTACTTGACGCGAACGCGTCATACACTACATTAAATAAATATTTAAACTTAATAAATTTAAACTTCACTCTTCTTATTATCTTCCTCTTCTACTTAATGCTGGTAATAAATGAGCAAAAAACATGTATTTCATTTTTAGTAAATTATTATTTAATGTATCCGTATTATATTGCTTCCTCCTACAAGAAGCTTTGTCATAGTAATTTTTTTAGTTGTTCTAAAAACATGTTATAATTGTTTGCCAAGGTGTTAGGAATCAAAATACATGGATTCTGAAGAATGTCTTGTGACGTGCAAAGGCTTTTTTATTGAGACCCTAATACTGAAATGAGGATAAATTTGCCCTTCTTTGACAATAATTGAAGTTAAACGGACGTATGCCCGCTGCACGCCGGTTCTTTTGGACACAGGCTGCCTTCTCTTTGCAGTAACATGCAAATGTTCAGGGTAGGGAGACGGATCGTAATCCGACGGATCAATATGAGCCGCCCTTTAGAGCCGTTGGATGACGGATGTTCGAGTCGGGAATCGAAATGCCCTTCTCACTAGCCGTTGGAAGAATGGGATCTTAATCAGACGGATCGATATGAGCCGTCCTTTAGAGCCCGATGAAACGGATCGTGCTGTCGGGAATCGAAATGCCCTTTCGCTGAGCCGTGGGTAGGAGACGTGGATAGGTAAGGTGGGTGTTGGTAGAGGAGATGGTTTAACTATATGTATTTCCAAGAATGAGAAAAATTATTCATTATAAAATTATTTATTTGACGCTACTTTGTGTACATATAGTCAGCGGCCGAGAAACAAAGGCAGAGCAGAGCTCGTGTGCCTTTGCTGCTCGTCGAGCGAATGCGTGCTCGTCGTGCTGACTGGTCGGCTTTTATACCCGAGAGTGGTCAATAGAATTCATCTCTCTCGCTCGTCTTGTTTCCCCCGGATAGCGCCGCTGCGCGTGGGAGGGGGATTCCCCTCGGTACTTGGTATGTGCTGGGCTATGTGCTGCGTGGTAGTAGGGGTAGCAGGAGAGAAAGGGCTACGTCACAGCGTAGGCAGCGAGAAGAGGGGGCGCTCGCTTACGTGTGTGCGCGAAGGTGTTGGGGTGCCCGCATACGCAGTTATTTTCTCACGTGTTCGCTTTACTTGCTACCGCAGGCGCCGCATACACGAGAGACGGTCGGGTTGCAAAAGGTAAGGGGCCCAGGGCCGTTGCAGTCTGCCTGGATGTGTGCATGCGTGCGTGCGTGTGCGAATGAAATTCTAAACATAATAAAAGGCTATGTAAAAAGTATAAATGACAAATATTTCATACATGGTTTTTTCGCCTGAAAATATGTCAAATATACAAAATTAAAATTAAAAAAATTCTTTTTCAAATCGTCATTTACCGAGATTTATAAATAAACATTAAATTTATATATCATTTTGCGTCACTAATATAAATAATTACTTGTCACAAATTGTTCTTGTTAATTGTTTATTAAAGCGTAATTAAATATATTTAAATGCATGCGGATTAATAGTTTACAAATATAATAGTTTGCGTATATACTTGAGAGAGCTTCACCAACATTATTTATTAAAAGTTAAGATTTTTTTTAAATTGTAGAGAATTTACCCTCAATATCCTGAGATATTTCTTTAAAATCATTTGAAGATTGTTGTCAGCAAAATATAACGTTTTAACCTATATTAACCCGATAGGATCCCTCTATTTTTCACATTAAATCAGTGATATGTGTCATTATCCGTCGCAAACGATGAAATTTATTAGTATACCTTCGTACCTTCTCTTTATTTTTTAACCGACTTAATATTATCGGATCTGGCCGACAAAAATATGGATAGATAGAAAATTTCAAGGCCTTTCACAAAATTGAATTCTTCTGATAGCTATCCGAACTCAGCGACGAAAAAATTATTTTGAATTTTTCCATATGTTTCTTTATTTTTTTTGTTAACCGACTTAATATTATCCGATTAAACCGACAAAAATATAGATAGATAGGGAATTTTAAAGCCTTTCTGAAAATGGATCTACTTCCGACCTATATCCAAATCCAGAGCCAAAATTTATTTTCGATTTTTCCGGATTTTTCTTTTTTATTTTTTAAATACTTAATATTATCTGATCAACTATATAATTAAACTTGCACACCTTAAAAATAAACTTCATGTACCTGCCAAAGATATATCTCTGCTCAGTTTCGAGTTCTGCCGCAGACCAATTTATCACACACAACACACACACACACACCGACGCACGCACGCACGCACGCACACACACACACATACACACACGCGCGCACACACGCACACACACATACGCACGGTACTTAAAAATAAAAACATTAGCTTTTGCAGAAAAGTAGATATTTATAGTTCGTTATACGGAGAAAATACTAACATAGAGAAAATTTTGATTTTCCGAACAAATAAAAAAAAAAAATTAAGCTGAAAGCATAAAAAATAAAATTCATTGCATTCAATGGCGCCTTCTGCGCATGCGCGTCAGATGTGGCAACGCCGCCTACATGAGAGTGCCGGCAAATTCAAATAGCTTTTGTATGAATCATATCGAAAATTCATTATAAAGCTTGAATAATTTTTTTTTATTATAAATTTATCATTTTTTAATTATTTTAAATATTAAAAAAAATGCTTTTGGGTGTAGGAAAAGAATAAAAACGATAATTATAAATATATACAGCAACTTTTTATTTACTTAAGTGCTCAAATATAGTTTTAATAATAGTTTTGTTATTCGTAACGCGTGGCTTACCAAGTACGTTCTCTGCCATTAATATCGTCAATCCATCTAACCCTCCGTTTTCGCAGGCTTTTTCGAGCGTTTCTCTGTTTATACCAGTTTTTTATAATTTGTTTATCGTACATTTCGATATTGGTATATTACTTAATAACTGTTTACAATCTTTGGTTTTGGCTACTCTTTCTTTGGCAGTTAATTGAAAATTAACACTTTGAGTGAATTCAATAATCTTACATCTATCCTTACATAATTTTTGCATTAACTTTTGTAGCATTAATACGTCATTAAGCGCGTTGTGCGCAACTAATACATCTTCTTTATCTAAATAATCATGAGCAAGTTCGCCTTGACTAAAAGATTGCTTTTTTTTCTTTCTATCTAATAGTAACGATTTAAATACATATAACATATCACAGAAACCTTTGACAAAAATCTTCAGTTCTTTCATAAGTCCTAAGGAAGTAACTAAATTGATTATTCGAGGCACGTCAAATCTACAACCGTTATGTGCTACTAATATACACGGGTTTTTTAACAGTTTTAAAAAATATAAAAAACTTATTAAAGCATCTCGAGATGAGTAAGTAATGACTTTTTCCTCATTTACATACATTTCTCCATTTAATAATTTAATTCCAGTCACATCAGAGGCTTGTGGAGAAATACTTTTCTTTAGCATGATGTAGACATTGAATGTAGAATTTCCACATGTAGCAGCAATCTAAAAATTATATAATAACTATTTTAAATTAAGTAATCTCATAAGCAATGTTATAGAATAAAAAACAAATAGATTCAGTCAAATAACCTGTACAATTTCGTCTGAAGCTTTTAATCCCGTTGTTTCAATATCAAATGTGACTACTTCACAGTTTTCGTAACTGACATTTTCTACAATACATAATTCATATGTACAAAATATGTAAAAGACATAACTTTTTAAAACAACAATTATTGAAATGAATGATAAGATAATTATACCAGCTATAATAGCTTCGTCAATTAACTCTGAAGTGTTAAGATAGCCACAACCTGATTGATAGGACACGCCTTCTCGATTTGCAGCTGAAACATTTTTGTGTGATCTCTCTTTTTTCAAGATAAGACGCCTTTTTTGTGGGAATAGTTTTTTTCTTTTCAGATTCGTAGGAACAGATATCTTGCTTTCTTTTCCTATAAGCTTCTGTATGTTTCCCAGGTGACAGATTTAATTTAGTATTCAAGGTAACAATGAAACTGTATCCTAAATTTTTTTGACACACTGCTAATCCAACTCTAAAACAAGGTGATGCTGAACCACCATAGAATGCTGACTTTGGATGCTTATTGCATACAGTGTTGTTGAAGCTTTCATTAGATTGGCTAAATGCACACTGTGCTATTTGTGGAACACTGTTAATAAAAGACTTTAATATTTGTTCTAGCTTTTCTCGCAAACTAGCATCTGATAAGCACTTGCCACCATTAAAATATTTATACACATGAGTATTATCATCAGTTCTGGTACAATGTGAGCCACAATTTTCGTGGTCTCCAAATGCATGTGGTATGATATTTTTTAAGGCAATCTCAACATTAATCTCACTACCTTTATTTTTTTTTATTGCTAGTGCAAATACTTTTGAAAAGTACTCCCGTAATTTAGGACTCAATTTGATTTCATAGAGTTCACTATTAAACGTCTTTGCTGTGTGGTTAAAATCAGACCACTTTTTTATAGCATAAGGAGAAAGTCTGCGCAAAGCAGCTATAGAGGAGGAATCATCATCTCCAATAATAGTTTCAATCCTGCACTTTTCATTAACTAGATTTTCATTTCTTAATACTAGTTCAACAGCCATATCAGCTTCCATTGACTTTGACGAACCATCATGATTTTTCCTACATTCATGCATTTTCATATTTTTTTGCTTGCATTCTCTACAATGAATATTTCGTGTTGCATAAGCTATTACCTTTTTAGAATAATAGCCGTTGAGTGATCCATGGCCTATATGAATTATATGTACACAATTATATATATGTACTTAGTATATATAACAAAATATATGGAAAAATAATTTTATTTACCACTAAGGCTGTTATGTTGACGTCCTCTTTTTATCCAGGCAGCATCATATGAAGCGATCAAAGGAGTAATGGGATTATTATAGTCGTTACTTACATTTTCTGTGCTGTATAAAACATGAAATATAAAATAGGACAAACGGATAAAGGATTAAATAAATTAGTAGGTGGATCAAAATCTCTGAAATCATGAACAATAAAAAAAGTAATTTAAAGTAAACTACTTTATTTTTATTTTAAAAATTTTCTTTATTTATCAAAAAATCATGATTTCTTTAAATTGATCAAATTTTAAAACTATACTTATACAATTTTGTTATACATCTATATTATTATAATAGAAATAAACATAAGAAAAAACACGTTGATTTTAAAGTAATAAATCTTAAATCTATACATAATTGATTGTAAATCATTATTATTTACGTAAATAAAAAAATCAATTTACTGGATATTTAAAAATAAACTTAGTAAAAATATCTTAATTAGAGTAAAACCACCTTGTAGACATCTAATAATTTCATGATTTCTGCTTTCGTTATCAGTAATGTATAAGCTTACATTTTTTTCCGATGTTCTATACTTAAACTTTTTTCGGTTTTGATTGCCTCGATGCAGGACTCTGTGACTAACTGAATTCAATAGAATTAACGTAACTTTCTACTTACGTTTTTGTTCATCCTAACCTCAATGTCTGTAGGCTTCGAGTGAATGACTCGTCCTTGTTTCCCTCGCGTACTCGATACGAAGGTTGCAATTTCCTTCGTACAACAAAGCCAATGTCTTTCGTACAAATTGTCCTTGGTTCGACCAATTGTGCGACGTACATTGTGGAGCATTTTTGCATACAAAAAACAATTTGAGCGAATAAACAACACACGGACTTGATAGCGCCTACGTCGCTGGTCCAAGCGAACTACAGCGGGGATGGCGCTGGCGCGGCGTTGCCATATTTAATGCGTCAGGGACGTACAAAGTTTGGAATTTACAAGGAGGGGCACTAAGAAAAATATATTTCTTTATTTTATTATCTTTTTTATTAGAGAAATCGTCTAGAATATTATTTAAATAATATTAGAGAAGCTCTATTAATAAAAACATAAAAGACTATGTATAGCACTTATAGGGCCCCCGCTTGATACGGCACCAAACGCTCGAGCCACCTTAAGACCAAGAAAATAGGCCCAACCTGTCAAGGAGCGCTGGAGTGCTTCGAAGGCAAGTATCTGTCCAATGTAGAAGAAGCCATAGGGACGACCATGCTAGACATACATTGAAATGAGTGTGCGAGAACTTCACTAATTTTTTACAACTTTGCATTATGTTTATCATATTATTTGAATATATCAATTGATAACTTTTTAAATATACTACATTATTATTATTATTATTTATTAACCAGAGTAATTATAAAATTACATTACATAGTAATACCAGCAGAGGAAGTAACTTCCTGTACGCTGGTCCGGTGTC
>JAPYZO010004406.1:0-17788 GCA_030522905.1 Torymus flavipes | reverse complement strand
GTATTGCATCACAAAGTAAGTATTGAAATATTTTAATTAAAATATTTTTAGATTGAATAATGAACTTTAATTATGTGTTATACTTTATGGATAATTATGGGTTAAGTAAGTCATCTAAGTTTGTATTTCTTTTTTTTTTTTTTGTTTTTTTTTTTAGAAAATGTTGGCTTTAAAAATAATACGGAGCTGCACATTTACCAGTAATCGTAGATTGATTAACCAATCTGCAAGAAGACTAGATTCAAAAGCATCAGATTCTACAACTAAAGCTTCCTCTTCAACATCCACTACTTCTGCTTCCTCATCAAGTAAAATACGAGATGAGGTTTTAGGTAATTGGATAAATAACATATGACTTCAATATTTTTATTGGCATCTTATAGTGGTAATAACATTGATATTTATTTTTACTATTTTAAAGGACCAAAGATGATGGCTCCATCAGACCTTGATAAATGGATATTGGTTTGGGTAAAAAGATTTCCTTCAAAAGATCAAGTACCATCTCGAATTACGTAAATAAATTTGTTATTATTGGATTAAAAGTTTATTATTAAATATTTATGAAAATATCAACTACTAAAAGATAAATTTTACACCTTTGCTATTTGTATGGCAGATTTATGTATAGAAAATACAAGGGAATATAATTTCTTTAGTCAGATATCAAAACAAAACAAACATTATAGCAAGTTGTTTTGGAAGGTATACTTTCGATCAATGTACTTTAGATCTGTCATACCAATAGTATCAGTCTAAATTCTGAAGTAAAAATTTTTTATTTAACAAATTTTTTACTTATCAATTAATATTTTTAATTTAGACTAAGTTTTATACAAATTTCAAAATCATGAAACGGATATTCTATAATGCATTACATAATTAGGGTGACTTCACCAATTTCTTAATGTTCATTCCCTGGTGAAACGTATTTAGATAGTAAGATTGCGTGTTCATTTACTAGGTTTTAGGAGATATTTACAGATTTTTATTAAATACAATTTTCACAAAAGTTTGAACATTTTAGAATATAAATTTCAAAAAGATTTTACTGTTAATCCATTTCTAAACCACTTACTTAGATAAAAAAAAGTTACAATTTCCTTATTCGTTCATTCACTGGTGGAGTCATCCTATATATAATTTATACTGTTGGATGATATTTTCTAAAAAATATTTTATAAACTACATTTCTTGTGATATTAAAGATGATTATCTTAATGTTGCTTTAATTTTATTTAGCTATGATACTATATTAGCAGCTAAAAGCAAAGCACGCATTAAAACCTGTCATTACATGATGGTTATAACAATCATTGGCTGTATCTTGGCAGTTGTAAGTGGCAAGCGAGCTGCAAAAAGTGGTGATTCAATTGAAAAAAGACATCAGGAAATGCATAGAAAAGCTAAAGAAGAATATGAAGCTACGCTGAAAGCTAATAGCTCTTAACTTTGATTATAAATTAATTGGTAGGTATATTTAATGAATTCACAACTCTGTATAATATGTAATAAAATATTGAATTCTATTTACACAAGTTAGAAACTGAACATATATATGTAATGAAAAATAAATTTTCATATTTATTTATTTTTATTTAATAAATGAAATCTATGTACATATAAAGCATCCTGTCTTTTTAAACAAGAAAAAAGATGCATATGAATCATTGGTTATGTCTCTACATTTTGTATAAATTCTTGTATATAATATTTACAACGTAATGTATTATATAAGAGGCATGTAATGTTAAGTTAGTAATGTCTACCATTATTATTTTAGTTGATTTGTAAAGGTAAAATATCAATAAATGCTATTAGATTTAAAAAATCTTAAACATTTATTTTAAAATAGATATATAACCAAATTCTTTCATTAATTTGGAGGCATCAAATATTTCATTGTATTAACTTGGCAGACATTTTCTCCATACATCTCTTAATAAATTTTCAACAACACAAAGCCTATTTCACAAATCACTACCCTCTGGTTTATAAAATCCTCGACATCTTTCGTAGTAAACTTGAGTAGTTCTTTTTTTAATAACTTCTTCAACATTTAATTCTGACTGAAGAAGTCGCATTGTACTTTGTTCTTTTCTTAGATTCTTAATTAACTGGAGATCATCTTTCCCAACATCTCGTTGTTCCTTTAATTCTTTGACCCTGTCTCGCACAGTGTTCAAGCATTTCTTAATGGCTATCTCTCGCTGTGCATGTCCTGACTGAATTTGGTGAAATAAATCTTTACACATGTTTCTTGGATCAACTTGAGCTTTAAATGATTCAGTAGGAATAGTAGTATTAAGTAAGTAGACAATCTTGTCATCTATTTGTCTCATTTTTTGTAAGGAATCCTGAAAGTGTGTATAAATTATTTCATATTATTCTATTTGGTAGTTTAAATAATACAACAAATATATAATAATTGAAAAATTAGAAACTGAATTATTTTTACATGTATAATAATATATTACCGGTTTGTCAAAGTGAGGTTATATCACTCTTTGTGAGAATGAAATTGGTAAAATTTCTTTTATTTATAAAAATTGTATTAAAAAAATTAGTATATAAAAATTAAAATTAAAATATCGACAGGATTAACTTTATTGTTGGTAAATTTACCTGAAATTCTAGAAAGTCTCCGCATTCCATGCTGGAAGTGGCCGCCATTTTTCGCGCGATTTGAAGGAGCTAGGGTTTAATAGCCTGCAAGTACCAAAAATTAAGATAGACCTCACTCGCGCTGTATATGTGAATAATTTATAATATAAATCTTTGAATTATTAATAAAAACATTTTAACAATTTTTTATATTAATACGTTTTTAATCTTTGTTTTTAAAGCTAAAATAAGGCTTATTAAACTACTTCATGTTAACATAGGGACTCGGAATATTTACGTAACAATTATAGAACCTTTTTAGTCAAATTGCTGCTTTAAAATACCCGAGATTACCAAGATATATTATTGATCAGATACATAGTGAGACAATGGTTCTCAAAATTCTGCCGATTGAGTGTATAATTTCGGACAATATATAGTAATATTAGTGGGTTAAAAGGGTGTAAAAAACTCAATATTTAAGTGGTTTTTTCCTAAGCAAAGTTGACTTGTAAATTCAAATAGTATAGGATCAAATGTAGTTATAAAAAAAAATTAAGTACTTATTTGTAATATAGACTACCCAATTGGGTAACTAATAAGCAAAAAAAAAAAATTTGGGGAACTTATGAATTCTTTTTTATGAAAGTTATCATAAAGACTACTTATTGATATTTTATTGATTCCGATCGCGAATATCCCGTCAAGTATAAGTATTATCGAAGTATTCACAAAGAATTCTTTACCTAAATTACTTTGTAATAAGTTTTTATTCATATTGCTTTATTTTATTATAAATATTTTTTTAAATGCTTTTCACAAAGTACTACTTTAAGTATTACTTAAAAAATTCCTTTACCCTGAATCTTTGATTATTGGGTAGCATCAGTATACTTGAGGACAAAAATATTAAATTCCATATCTATGTCTTATGCGAGAAGTAACGAAACGATTTTTATAAATCTAAACAAATCGATTCTTTAACTTTTCAAAGTGCAAACTGATGCAATTGACTATGCCCCGTCTGCTGATCTTCTCTCTATAATGTAGGTTCTATACTACTATATACTTGGCATTTAAACGTCGGGAGTCTGCGATGACACGATACGAAAGCGGTGATGTCAATTAACCCGTCTTCCAGACGAATAGTCGGAAGCACAGATTTTGGAGCAAGACTTTATAACAGCTACTACAGTCCACAGTCGGCTGATAAATTTCGCAGATGTAGAGATAAAGATCTCTCTAAAACATCCTGTGACTTGTTGCGAGCCAAGTATAGGTATATCGCGAAACAGCGTCAGCATCCTCGCTTCAGCATCCTCGCTTCAGCATTGTCCTAAATACGCGTGCATTCAGCCTATAAGGTTGCGAGGATTGAAGAATAAGTCACGGATAGAAGCAGAAGCTCCTCAGCAAGGAAGGAAACTCGACGGTTCGAGACTCGCCGACACGAGCGGTGCGATAAGCATAGGCAAAAAGCTCGAGCGTACTTAGCCATGATGCGGATTCAAACTGCGCGCGCTGCCCCGCCGTGGGAGCAGCAGGAGCCAATCTCGTCGAGGCTCGCGCGCCTCGCACGGCAATACGGCTGAAGGCTGAAATGCTGCGTACAGCGTACGGCATAAACACCGTAGACGGCGGACAGCGTAGACTCTGGGACAGAGACGGAAAAGCACCGCACACAGGCACAAGCATCGCAGACAGAGAGAGAGTTTACAGTGTCCAATCGCTCGGGAGAGAGGAAAGGTGGGCCCAAATCGGACTCGCTCGCTGCCTGGCTCATCGCGAAAGAGACATTACGCAGTTCAACTTTTTGATAGCGGCAGACCATCGTCGTGCAGGCAGCGACTGACTTCCTCGCGACGAGACGGCAACGGGCACATTGACTCGGCCAAGAAGCGCGACTGCGCGTTACTCCGTCATTCCTGACATTTGCCCTCGTTCGACACGCTCCAAGTGCTGCTAGTGCCTCCTCGAGCCTTCGGCTAAGGGTACGTACGTTTCCCACCTGGCTATCTATTGTCCCTTGTCTCGCGCGGATTGCCTTTCTTCCTTGACAGCTTCTATAGCTGCTTCCCCTGCGCCAACATTTTTCATCTCGTTCCGCTCTTGACGTTTCGTTTACTTTCGATTACGCCTGCGCAAGAAGTGCTTTGTTTATATTTTGGAGCAGCGCTGCTTCAACTTGTTGCTTTACTTTGCCTGACAGCTGATGTGCACGAGTGTCAGCAAAATCCCGATGCATTCGTCATTTTTACTAGAATCATATTTACACAGTAAACAAATAAAAATAATTATTTTTAATTACTGAACAAGTATCAAACTGCGGTTAGAGTATTCCAATATATTAGATAAAAAATATATTTACAGAATGTCAGTGACCTAAAAGGACAATGATGATAGTTCATTGGAAAACAACTGATATTTCTGACATTATCTGAATGTGTATTTATTGATAAGGCGTCGGCTGCAATGGTAGTTGGAATAAGCTAGTTGTGAAAAAAACTATTAGTTTAAAGTCAATGTGTAGGTATAAGTTATAATAAGACGGATAAAGGCGGGTTGTAAGAACGTAGATTTGATTGTCAATAAAAATCTGCAGTTTTTAACGATCATACATTATGTCAAGGTTAGGCGCGTTATTTGCCACTGGAGAACCGCCACAACAACATCAACGATTTACATCGCAGCAATACAAAAAAGTTTAAACGTGTTTTGGTGCTCATTTCCATCTCAAGTATATTCTTCTAAAAAATTCCCCGAGACGCGTTTAGAAACGTCTCGAGCGTTTAATATAGTCACTAACTCACTGCTAAGAGCAGATCGGCGTACAGGAAAAATACTTGCAATGGAGGCTTGTGCGGATATGGTATCTCCTGCACTCTTTCCACGCACAGTGCGGGAGTTTTAAACGCACGACGGCACGTCCACGCATATTTGCGTTATATACACATGAACGTACTTTCATGGAATAGTGCACGGTCAAGTTGAACGCTCTCTTTCTCTTTTTCCTCCGAGCATTACTATCATTATTATTATAATACATCCGAGAGTCAAGATCTCGGGCGTGCGGTGTTACCGTGTTACGTGGTGCGGCGGTCCTCTTATAGGTATAAGTATGTGCGTGCAATATAAGTATCCTCGCGTGCGTATTGGAATTTCTGCACTTAAGTACTTACTGCGCTCGTGCTTCTGTGATGGCTAGATTCTTCATCTATGGCTTTCATCTTTTTCTTTATCTATAATTCTGGAAAAATTATTTCTTTACAAAAAAGCTTTATTTCAAATCATTATAACAAATCAATATCATAGAAAAACTTGAACTATATTTGACTCTGCGTAGCCAATATCTTGCCAATATCTCTATTAAGTAGAATTTTTAATTGCTATTTCATACCACCTTTCTTCCAAATGAAATGAAATTACTCATTACCTAAATATGCAAAATTGATACATTGTAGTAAAAACCTTAAATATGCTCTGTCTTCAATTATAAATGTTAATAACAGTTAATAACTGTCAAAAATTATTTTAAACTATCCTGGTAAAAAATTAACTATATTTGATAGCTACCGTGTTAATTTTTTTTAGCAAAAATCATAATGCAAAAATAATATGATTCATCTAAAACTTCTACTATTACATAAAATACATATTTTATGAAATGTAAATGCCATAATTTATTTCAGATCGGTACCTACATAATTATATGAAATACAAGCAATCTTCGTTCTTAGCCATTAAAGTGAACTGAAAAATAGCCAGCTTATGATTAACATTTCTATTAGGGTGTTTGTAAACTGTTTATAAATGTTACAAAATATAGGGTTCTCGATACATTTTCAAATAATTTTGAATGAAAAAACGTTCCTATTCAGACATAAGTATTTCGTAGAATTTACATGGTTAATTTCTATGGTTTCCTACGTTTTCGTACGGTTTTATACAGTTTTGTACAGTTTCCTACATTTACTATTTTGACAGGAAAAATTTGTTATATACGCAAAATTTTATGAATCGTAATAAAATGTATGAAAGTATATAAACTCGTACGAATTCGTAAATAAATGTACAAAACTGTACGTGACTGTAAGATTCATTAAAACTATGGAAATGTTCGTTTTCGTACATTTTCTTACGTTCATATACGTTTCATACGTTTCAATTTTAGGTACCAATTCGAAGGATTTTATGAATCGTAGAAAATCGTAGATAACCGTAAGAAACCGTACAAAACCGTACGAAATATGTCCGAATCGGAACAGTTTTCTACAGTTTTATACGGTTTCCTACGTTTGTTTTTTCCATACGGGTAATTCATAATTTCTAATTAGTTAAACTTTTTATTAAACTTTTGTTAAAAAGTTAAAAACGGTTACGGACGTTATAATCAATTAATAACGTCCAGATCCTTATACACTTTTTAACAAAAATATTTCCGCGAGAGTATTACCGCAATTAATAGATAACATAATTATCAAGAAAAATATGTAGATTAATGCTTCCCTATAAATACCTATAATTTTAATTTTAATTGAAGTTTCTAAACGGTCTATAGGTGTGCAATATCTTATCAGAATATTTCTATAATTTATACTGAAGTTTTAAGGTTACGTTAATAATCAAGCTTTTGTCTTAAATATCTCGCTTATAAATAATTTCATAGCGGAGAGTGGGCATGAGAATTGAAAAATATTTTTTCTTTCCAAAGTTATGAAAGTGTAAAATTAACAACGAAAATGCACCAAAATATGCATGAATTCAAACAGCGAATTTTAGGCATTTAACCAGTATATTTTTATTATTCAAATTTAAACTTTCATAACTTTGGAATGAATCAATATTTTTTAATCCCGAAAAAAGTAAATGAAAGATTGTTTTCTCCAGTTTTATTTTTTCTTATTGAAATAGTTAAGACTTTACTAGAGCAAATTAAAGCAAAAACTATCGATAACTGGAGATTTTTAGAACGTGAGGATCTAATACTGTAGCTTTCTTCATGTTTCTACGTCCAAAAACATATCCTAAAGTTTGAGCCAAATCCGTGATCCGAATCCCTAACATTCTCCTGGTTAGTTTCGAACTCGAGACAATAACACTTTTTCGTTAATCATTGTAATCTTTAAACTATACCCCCATTATTAGTTTGTTGCGTATTACAACACCAAATTAGGTAGTTAAATTCAATAAAAGATTAATTTTTGTATTCTATTTTATTGAAAACAAAAATATATTTCATTTTTATGGAGATATGGAGATCGAAACATTAATTAAAAATATATGCTAAAAGCATAACATTTCTAAGAACTAATAAAAATTTACAGTTTTTCAAAACACTGAGCAATTTACACGCTTGATCCGAGGTAGATTTTTTTATTGCCCATAATGAATAACCCCGAGGACAAAAAGTCACTTCTAATTTAAGAGTCAGGAAATAGAATAACGATAACTGGGTGCAATATACTTATGGTGTGTAAAAATGATGCAGCGCTTAGAAGAACGAAAATATATAACTACCGTTCGTCAACAATTTATCAGTAAACACGCAAACGTAGTTTGCGTAGTTCAAGAATGATAGATTTAAAAATTTTGTCTCTATGATAGATTTAAAAATCTATTCTCTATCTTTCATATATTTATTTACATAAGCATGTATAGATAATAAAAAATGTAGGTCAATATATCGTGGTTGATGGAAATGATATTTTTACTTCTTATCAACAATTATTTAATCACTTTTTAATCATAATTCGACCTAAACGGAATCGTGCAAAATTATGGGTCTGAAGTTTGCATCGTTGGAATGCAACGAAATAATTTTTTACATTGCTTAAAGTTATTAAACAAGAAAAATGTTATCTAAAACCTTCATTATAAAGCTATTTTATACTATTAAACACTAAATTTCGCACAAAATTAATATTAATTAGTATAAACTTGAAGTAGAATGAATTATTTTTTTATTTCATTGCATCCCAACGTTGCACACTTCAGACCCATGCAAAATTTATGGTCGGAGAGGATTCTTCAGTTAAAATTAACATGAAACTCACGTTAAATGAAGAATAATCTACGATTCTTGGATTTGTGATGCGTATCTTTCTTAATTATTGCTGTTGTTCGCTCAAAAATTTATCGGATACTTTATACGCAAAAATATTTTTTGGTGAAATAAAATAATTGTTTAAAAATATTTTTTAATATCCTATATCATACAAAGCAATAAAATGTTTATATTTATTTTGCAGTTAATCGTACAAAAATCAAAGAAACATTTAATGCTGATTCATTAAGAAAACGTCAAGAGTAGTACAATGGTTCAAGAAAACGGTTTACAAACTGGGCAAGTTGCCCTTATTGGAAATGGGTAAGTTTATAATTAAATATTTTTTTGTTAATTTTATTGCTTTTAAAAATTTCCGAAAATGTTATTATTAATTTTCGTTTTCATGTAGTATTGAGAAATGTAAATGACTATTACAATGTTGTTTTTTTGCATGATTGAACATTTTATGAATATCTTTTGATTACATTATAGACATATTACTTTTGTAATTAATGGGTGAATTCGGATTGCTCGCACTGCTTTTAGTACGGAAAATATAATTTATATTGCTTCAATTTTCCAAATTGTACAGAACATAAATTATATCAAAACGGAGATTTTTAATAAGCTTTTTTTTTATTAAATGGCAGTGAATCTTTTGTACATTTTGTACTTTCTCGCAAATTTTATTGAGTTATATACAATGGTATATTACATTGTTACGTGTGTTTTCTTAATATTAACACGTGGAAATGCGAATAATGTAAAAAGTTTATTTCAGATTTGAACAAGCTATCTTTTTTATTAAATTATCCTTCATCCGTAAATGTCAATTTCTCAGCGGTCTTTGATAAATATATGTAATGCATTTGGAATTAGATATCAGAGGCATTATAAATGCCTATAGCATAATTTAGTTGAGTTTAATTAAAAATGACTTAACAAATTTAATAGTAGGTATAGACGTTGATATAATGAATAAAAATTTTACACTTAATAAGTTGAGAGAGAAATACAAGAGCATTGATAAATATATAACGGATAATTAAGGAGATCTCCAACTATAACTACTAACACTGTTTCCTCAGCAGAATACCTATATAATAAAAATAATAAATATGAAAAAAAGAATGTCGATTTAAGTTTTAAATACATACAGATTCGCTATACGCGATCTAGTAATACGCCGTTGTACAATGTTTGAAGGCGAAATAACGACGGCACCTTTGGTTATTCCTCCATAAGAGGGATATTACATAGGAAAAGTTACAATTATGTATGAAAAATTACTATTTTACGTAATAACGCTGGGTCATACATTACATGTGGTAAGATTTGCTAAATGACTTATTAATTTTTATTATTTGAAATAGTAATTATTTTTATAACAAGTGTGATGAAAGCTTAAAAAAATTAATTTGGCGTTTCTATTTTCGATATTCTTGTTATTTATAATTATTTAATTGTATATTTAGTTCTAGTAGAAATCTATATTTTATAGGTAGATACATTTCATACGCTAAATAGAATTAAGTATAGAAATTAAAACATTTTTTATGTCGACGAGATACGGTAAGACAGAACCTTCAGCACAGCAGTCGATCGGGCTGTACACCTATTCGATCTTTTATTACGGGATGATTTGAAAACTGATACATAAGAAATTCACGAGAAATATATATAAAAAAAGTACTAAAATAACTGTAATAAATTTTGAGTTTTTCCTACTATAGAAAATAGTAATTTTTTCTACATTAATTGTGATTTGTACTATGAAATTTTTCTCCGTATAGAACGAAAGTTAACTAAATTTTGTTCCAGGAATAAACAAAAGTACCTTCGTTCTTTCACCTTCAAATTTTATAGGTAAAACGACGTATTACTGAATTGCACAGAGCAACTGAATTTGTTCAAGACCCGAATCTATATTCTTTTTTATATATTTATCGTATGTATACGATTGAGCCTATTAAACAGTGTTAGTAGTAAAGTAGAACTGTTACACGCTCTTAATATCACAATATTCTAACGTTTTACTTAATTTGAAATGAATGTCTTTATCAAAGATCGCTTAATAATATATGCATGTTATACTATACATAAAATGTAACGATAGAATAAAAGATTTCGAGCTTCATCGATGCAACCTAATTTTGGATAACCGTAAGTTTTCCCGTATTTCAAATTCGAGAATTTCGTATATAACGCACGATTTTCGGACCAGGAACTCATATACTCGATTAACAGTAGCCCGCCAATGAGTGGCACGCGAGATAAGAGATTCGATGATGAACTTTTTTGATGTTGATTTAAATTAGTCGATCCTCACTTCTACATCGGACTTTGTAGATAAGTTGTTACGCATTGCACGAATTTTATAAAACACCGTTTTTCTCCTATTTACTCTAACTTACTATAAATGTACCATGAACAATATCTTTCTAGCAAAACTTACATAATAGTCTCAGTTTAATCTCATAGGCCTTTACCCGATAATATAAACCATCATATGTTCAAAATTTATCCCACTTTATTATTTTCATTAAATAAACCATTGAAACTAATGAAAATTGTTATAATTTCATTTTGTTGTAGGTTCGTATATATTTACACTACCTAGGTAAATTTTTAATAAAGTAAATAAAACTAGAAGATAAGACCTTTAACATTTAACCTTTTAATTTTCGCTTTTCGCATATCAAAATGTTGATATTGATTGGCTCAGAGTTAAAAATGATTAAAGATGTAGATAAGAACATGCATAAAAATTGACATATTTTGTAACTTGAAAGTGCTTCAGTTGTTATCTATGTGTTAACCCGTAGCTTTGATGATTTATAATCATGAACCAAATAAACGTTTATTGCGCGGAAGAAAGCAAATTAAAGAACTTATCGTGTAATTTCATTTGCTTTATCAAAATTTAGGAAGCTACAGTAAAATAAAATTACAGCACTTTTCATTAGAAAATGGCTTATGTAAAATATAATATAATAGGAAAAGGGTTTATCAGATATAACTGAGGGTACTTGGATTAATTTTTGAATACCAAAAAATGTTTCCCAAAACCTCAGCCCAAAATCCGTTTCTCGAAGACTGCGGAGTCACTCCTTGTTAGTGAAAAATAAGCAAAAATCAATTAATCGTGATGAATTGTTTTCGCCCTCTATTGTACGTATATAAAGTTTTTTTTTTTTTTTTTTTTGAGCTTACCCAAGCCTATTTTGTAGGCTTATACAGCTATAATTTAAGCTAAAATTTTTACTACTTTTATAATGAAAGTTTGAGTTGTATTTTTCGATCTGATCTGGGGCTGAGGTATTTAGTTAAATAAATAGTCTGTTATGTATTAAGAAAGGTACACCATGTGAATATATTGTATCTATTCGTGTTTTTGTTGTGTTTGTGTATAAGTGTTACACTATGTGTAAAATTTTTTTTATTTTTTTATTTTTTATTGTACCAATTAGGAAATAAATGTGCCTTAAGAGGTCGACACTACTGGTCGACGAAACGTCGTAAATTTTTTAAATAAAACAATTTGTTTTGTTTAACTAAATACCTCACCCCAGATCAGATCGAAAAATACAACTCAAACTTTATATATAAGCAAAAATCATTGAAGAGGGAAGATATCCATATGTTTAAAAGTAAAATAAACAAATTCATTTCTGCAAAATCTTAAAACCAGTATAAGGTAGCGTATTTGAAAATCTTATTCCGTGGTATCTTTTTCTGATATACTTATTTTTAATTTGGATTTACCTGCTCCTTATAAAATTTCCGACGATCAAATAATGCGTTTGTTCCGGTCGTGCGCCTGATAAAACCGACTATTAGCTATACCCAACTGGTTCCATCCCGGGAAAATCCAATACAAAGAAAACAAAAAAGAAAACTTTTTGCAAACTATGTGTATGTACGTATAATATATACTATATTGAATCATTTGCAACTTAAAAGCAAGATCATTATATACTGAAATATTTCATTATTATTATAATACTTGTTATGCGATTCTTTTACTTTGGAAAGGAATAATGTAGCATCAAACTTGATAATTAATTAAGATTGCTTATTGTTAATAATATTGCTTAATGTTAATACTCAATCGGTATTTGACGTTATACGTTTAACATTTTGAATTTGTGATTTATTGGACTTATTATTTATTTTCGTATTATAAAATGAATTTAATAGGAAGGACACTAACATTAAGTCAAAGCGTAAGCGAAAGCATGTGGTTATTTTACGTTTAATTCGATTAAATACATAAATTTAGTTGACGTAAAAAATATTGATTATTTAACTTCAATTTAAAATTTTGCAAGTTCTTAAAATAATTCTATGATATAGCAGTTTGTTCTTTATAAAAATAAAAAAACTATAAAGAGAAGTAGCAAGGCTACTTTCACATCCTCAAAACACTTTCACTATTTCACTATGCACGAAAGTTAAAATTTTATAAGTTACTTTAAGTCATCATAACTGTAGATATAATCAGAAACAAATACAGTTCAAACAATTGACTATCATAAATTCTGTCCAAGTGTACTTCTTTAACGATTAAGTACTCGTTCTTTGTCAAGCTGCATGACAGCTGCAAAGGAAAGCTCATTTCTTCTATCCAAAGTCGATCTAGAGAATTATTGCATAACCAGCAGATGGCGGGGACGAGGAATCCTTGCGACCTGGCGAACGTGACCGCAGGCCGGTGCGCTATGGATTCTCCGACGTCATCACTAACCCCCGTAACGGCCCATTGTTTTTGCGCGGGACGCGCTCAAAATACTAGTGACCACTGATGAGAGGCGCGGGCGCTTTGCGCTGACCCGCGAGACACGCGCATGATTTATCGCTGCGATTATTGACCGCGAGGGAAGCCTCATTAAGGAGACCGCTACACATTCGCGTCATACATGTTTCAAATTCATTCTTTTAATATTCCTCGGGGCTCATGTTCATTCAACAATTTTTTTTTTATTTATACCTACTTACTACTTTTATAATGAAATGCCATCTGTTTTATTTTTCCAATCTATATAAGTAGATAATTCATTGTTGCAAAGAAGTTTGTACATGTCGAATTCCATCAATAGAATTTTAATATAAGAATGTCACTATAGTTTCAAGTGATTTACATCGAAGACTATTTTAACGGATGTTATACGAATATATTAAATCAATTTTAGACTCTGTAAAAAAACTACACAGGAAATAAAAAAGACTATGTAGACTGAGAGGCATACTGATAAATTTACACTTACATATATACATAATGTGACTAATTGTCATCAATCGCGTCAAGATGTCGAATGTGCAACTAACTAACGTATAAATAATCATACAATACAGCCACGTTCAAAGTTGAGAGCGTCCTTTATTCTAAAAAGCAGATAGTGGAAGTCTCGTCCCTGTGCAACGTCTGCCACGAGTGACAAATTTTCTTTCTCGGTATGATCCGGTTGCTAAGGGTGAATCCAGCTGCTGCTTGCAACAAAAAGCGGCAGCCTTTCCTCGTAGTGTCTTCTCTAGACTCCATTGTGTCTGGTCGGATTAATCACGTAACCAAGGTGGCTTCTTACGCTTTACCACTCTTTGCCTTTAAATTTTTTACAATTTTCTGCACTGGTAGCCCCGCATTGTCTTTTAAATACTCTTCTAAATACAATTTCGCACAAGTTTTTGAAATTATAAACTTTTGAGTGACTACTCTGTATACACTTGCAATTCCTCACATTAGGAATTCTGATACCATTATTTTTCCTGTAGTACAATGAAGAAAGTGCTTTGTATGAATTTTTTTATTTCTAAATAATTATATAGAAGTGCTATCACATAATTAAGAGAAAAGATCATGACACATTATTGGAATTGCCGAAATTTGAACTCACATGTCACAGCTTACTTAAACGATCCCGTTTTCACGTATGGTTTTTTATATCTGTGAATCAGACTTATCATAAATTTAACCACTGAATAATTTATCTTGTTTTATCCGATCGATTTTTAAGAGTTCAAAACTTAATTAAGTGCAATTAATTTATTTAGTTTCACTTATATGTATTGCAGATTGGGTTGAATTATTTACCTATACTGCTCAAAATATCGAATTTCAACAAGAGAGTTTTAATTGGCGCATAAGTAGTGGCGGTAAGATAGTAAAAGTATTTGAAAATAAATCATTGAAAACTAATTACATCCAGAATATTCCTACATACAGAAATTTGATATCTTTGTGATTTAAAATTTTGAAATTCAGAAATCTGCAATAAATTTAAGAACTAAACGAATTCGCATTTAACTTCAATTTTATCGTGAATCGTCTAAATATCGCCCTCTAGGAAAATTTGAGAAAGTATAGATGCATTTTTGTTGATAGACGTACGTTTCGATGGTGCAAACCTAACTGCATAAGAAGACGAAGAAGATAGATTTTTTAAGCAAAAAATCAAATGTTTTCATTCCTTTTTAAGTATTTACTAGTTCTATAAATACTTGAGTTTGAAAATTCAAATCTAGTGGATCCTCGCACCTATTTGATTCAAACCAATCAAATCAAGCTTTAATGCAATCTAAAATATGGAGATATTTTTTGTTATTACAATTTAATGTCTTTGTCGTAATATCTATCGCCGGAAGTATACCGCTTTCCCTGCGAGCTTCATCGCTGTATCTTACTCGAAAATGCTATCAACTAAGTTTTTCGCAGCAAAAAGGTATACAATCTAAAATCCATCGATTACGATAACCAAAAGCTCCTATTTAAAATGAAATTTATGCTCATTTGCATAGTGCGTTTGGTATTCTTCTATACGCGCGCCTACGTCGGTCTGCCGAAATGCTTTGCACTTTGCGATAATACGGTCGCTATACGATGTGCACTCAGGCATTTAGGTGAAGAACGTTCGAGAAGCATTGGAAAAATACTTTCACTGAAGTGACTAACCATCCAATGATGGCTCGATGTTCCAGCAGTCAATGATTTCTGCGAATCAATTAAAGAGTTATTTCTCTTATAATCTATTCGATTGTTTAATTGTCGCTCTACTTAAAACCATTCGTGAAAGCCACACCTACTTTGTTGTTGAATTTTTGAGGCCCACTCATGCAACATTGTCCTTCCTAAAATGCATTATTTCGTTTAAATGTATTCTGACATAGTAAATTTGGGACGATAATGAAAATAACATTAGTTTATGGGAAATTAGACATTGGTAAAAAATCCCTTAGCCATGCAGCCGAGCAAGTAAAGATCACTGCAAGTTAGTATTTGCATACGTACGTAAGGGGAATTTTGGCACATAGCAGGAGCCTACCAGAGCCTCGCGTGTACATACTCTTGCGCTGCAAGGCTTCCTCGCGGTCGTATTCAGACTGTAGACTTTCCCGTATTACGAGCGATGGAAGGCACTGGAAGTCGGTGACCGCGTCGCAAAACAGCTAGCTCTCCGCATCAGCTCTGCGCGACCCTCGACCGCGTAGCTTTCTTTATACCGCGCACGCGCCAGCGCTCGGCCAATCACGCGCAAACGAGCGCGTTTTTGCCCTGTGTCCGCGCGCACGCATTGCCGACATGCACCTCGCAACGAGGATTACCCAACGCAAGTCGCGCACGTGTGGGCGTGTTTATAGCCTTTTTTTTCTCTCATCTCGCGCCGAGCAGCGAAGATGCGTTATTCTTTCTCCACTGTCGAAAAGAGATTGCTTTGTTTTCGGGCGGAAATATTCTATAACTCCTTTTTTGCCTTAAGCGTCCAACCGCATTGTTTAAACCATTTAATAATTTTGAGGAAACAATAAAATTCATATAGCAGTGTCCCCTTGATTATTAGAAAATATCAGAACCTGAGGAAATTCGCGAACGGCTTGAAAGTTTTTACTTGTCGATATACATAAGAATAGAAATCGTTAAATCTTGATATGGCTATTGAAAGCAGTATTCATTCATATCAACTTTGTGGTAGCATGCTTTCAAAATACACGAAAATACTGTACCTAATTTAAAATAAAATTTGTTTACAATCGTTTGTTTACATTTTATACTTAAAAACGTAATCGTATAAAAATATGGTTCTTGAAGTATCATAAAAACAATTATGTAACGAAATTTCAACATTGTAAAAGTAGTCAACAAGCAATATGAATCTTTTTTATTTTTGATCCTGTTTGCAATTGGAAGGGCGTATTTCGTTTTTTGTGCAATTTCATAGGGGTCAACACGATAAAAATAGACAAATTTTCAAAGATACTTCTATTTGTTTATAAAATACATATAAACAAGTGGATATATTTTTACAGGTTTTGAAAATTTTTAAATTTTTATATGGTTGACTCTCGCTCTTAAGCCGTCTTAACTCATAAGAAGAGTGCAGGAATTTCATCAGTGCTTTGAAAATCGATTTCTGCTATCTAAAAATGAAGCCCAGTGCTCACAATTCAGTGAAAAGGCCCTTTCTTCTTCAGATATGGGAAATCTAATCTCAAATATGCTCTATTTATGATTCAAAAATAAGAAAATCGATTATAAAAGTTGAAAGGAAAAGCTAAACTTTAAGCTTTGTTTTGTTAAAAAATATTAATTTTTCAGAAAATTACATGCAATAACTTGTTGCAAGATATTTTCATTGCTTCACTGAATATCTTTTTTAGTCTTGTGTGATATTTAGGCTTAGAAAAATCTTTTTTTTTATCTATGACACTATTATCATGTTAATATTTACAAAACTATATCATAAAATAATGAATCTAGTATGTAGTGAAACAAACTGTTAAAAATATCAGAGATGCAAAATTTACCGAAAATATTTTTTCTGTCCAAATACGTAACTCAGACCCACAAAAAGAAAAAAAGTGATATGCGCCAGAGACTAGATCTCCGTGTGCTTTGTCCCACTAAATACGAAGGTCAGAATTGGTCCAGCACATCTGGATTTCGAGATATCTAACGTATCAGGTTTTTAGCATCTCTTGAAAAACAAAGTGTCGGTGTCCCTCAAGATCAACTTTAGATCATCCCTCTACTTCTTTTTCTCAAAGATCTAAATGCGAAAAAACTTGCACACATTAAAAACAAATTCTTTATTTTCATTTCAAAATTGATACATTAAATCTGAGAGCAAAAAAAATCATAATAGG
>JAPYZO010004404.1:0-11281 GCA_030522905.1 Torymus flavipes | reverse complement strand
TTCAGTAGCCTGATGAGTTCATCCATCATCAAACACCACATGGTTGGAGACAGTACTTACTCCTCCTTACGGACAGCCATTCCCCTACGGGCCTCCAATCTTCTACAGATGAGCATACGCCAAAGCAAGCTGCTAACCGTGTTAGGTACCAGTTGTTCCTAGCCGCCTTTCTCGATGCTCTCTTTCGTGGAATGGTTAAACGTCTCATCTACGCCAAGCAAAGATGCTGGTACCAAACCTCTGTTCTTCATGCCCTTTTTTACGGAGGAAATCGTGTCAAGCAGAGCGGTATTAACCGATTGGCCCGTGTGGTAAACGTGTTATCTATCCTGCAGGGGATGTGCTGTTAATGGTTCTTTTCTTATGTATAAATATATTTCACCAGTATTTCCATTGACTTAAGGGCAAAGATGTCACTCGGATGTCAGACTTTGAGTGTTAAATTATGCCTGGTTCCAACATAAAACCACTTTGGCCACTCGCCAATATTGTGATGTGTGCCCTAATGCTAGCCACGCTCGATAAAGTTTCACTAGCATAGAAGCGAGTAGATCGAGTCCCTTCTGTAGCAACGCTTGGAAAATGACATCTGTTCCCGGTACTCATACTGTTCTACCGTGTCTGTCCCGTGTTGGGAAAAGTGCGTTTCTAGGAAGCAGTTAAAGACTGATCTCTCGTCTTTCGATCATTCTCCCGAGCCAAATCTCTCATAGTCTTATTAGATTTGGCCCTTGAGATTTCGGTTTTCTTAGAAGTCTGATCAGTCTGGCGGTATCAGAGATCTCGAACATGCTCTCACAAAACCTTTTCCAGCTCTGGTCTTTAGTACAGTTGGAAGCACTGACGATATTGCTCTTTTGAGCCTCAACACAGTGATCGAGTTCAGCCTGATTGCTATATCTACCCGAGAAGAACTTGAGTGCCCCCAGTTCTTTAATGTAGCCCAGTCCATTTTTTTTGTATTCCTAATTTTGATTCCGTGCTGGGTTCTTTACTTAACTGTATGGTTGTAATTCGACATGGAGATCTCATCCGAGACTCTCCAGCTTGTCATAGTATGCCACATAGTTCTTGTAGCTAATATTGATATTGATGGCCTCATCCCTATTAGCGATTTGGAACATAGGTTACTCCCTGTGTTTAAGAAATCAAGGTTGGTGGAAGAAAAGAATTGCTCTCCCCTATCGTCCATGTCCGAACTGCCCCATAGCAGATGGTGCGTGCTATCGTCGTACCTTAATAACAGGTCCCAATCCTTGGCTGCGCAAAATTTAATTAGTTCTATAACCTCCGCCGTATGGCAAAAGTTGAGTCATAAGGGAGATAGGCTGAGGCAACAATCACTTCCTTTATGCCGTCTTTCTCGTCCTTGTACTAAGTTTTAGCCCTCGCCAGATTTCGTAGGGAGTACTTGGGTAGTGCTTCCACCTTTCCACTTATCTAAAAAGCAAGTCCTTGAGTGCTCCTTCTTCCCGCATATCAGTTGACCACACCTTCTCGTAAGTGTGCATCCTTGCCATACGTCCGGTTAATACCACCGAGGTGCTTTTGCAGTGATACAAGTTTATTGGCGTGGAAATGACATTAGAAGCTGCTTGTCATAGACTCGTTGGGTAACCTTTTTCTGAGGTCGTGGGACTTTCCTAAACTTGGGAAGGTTCGTCGTCCCTATCATACTCAACACTGAAAAAAGTCTGTTTCTTGGGTCCCAACCCAAATTTTTTTGGGAAACTCGGGTAAGAGGCACGCCGTGATTTCTTCTTATAACCAATTCTTGCTTGGCAATGTTAAACGTTTTTGAAGAACGTTATAAGGTTAAAGTAGCGATCGCTCGAAACTCAAGCTCAAATCGCTTTTATGCCAAGCAAGAATGGCTTCAAAAGCATCAAGCAGAATTCTCTGTGGAGTCTATAGCTATTATTATTGACTTTTTTTCAGTGCTCTTTCTTATCCAAGGTAGGCGTATTCACCTTCGCAGTGTTGGCGGCACATCCGTCATGCTCTTACCTTCTTTTTCTCTGCTAGATAGTCTGCTCTAAAGCCACCACGGTAAGGCAGGAAGTCGATGCGTTTTAGCATTTCGTACTCCCTTCTACCTTCGTATCCCCCATTGTGATGCACACCGCGGTTTCTATGGCTACGTCACATTTCTTTGAGGAGTCTCTCTAAAACCAATTCCTTATGTTCTTCGCCAACACTGAGCTTTTGTCAATCTCCTTTGAGCTCGGGTTCTGCCGGAACCCACTCAGTATTGCGGACCTTAAGGCCCGTGTCCTGCAGTGTAGATGTCTCATTCTAGTCTGCGTCAATAGTGTCGCGGTCTGTTAGAACCACGTCCTCTTTCGCATTCTCCGATGAGGAGCTCAATGTGTAGGCACTTTTGAAACTAAATTCTCTATTATTATTAAATGCTTTATTAGATAACTTTCATTTTTGGTACATATAAAAATATAAAAATATAAAATATTTTTCATATATAATACATTTTCATTTCTCTAATATTACTTTAACTAATTAGTTTTTTCTTTGGCCTTAATTCTCTTTGCCTTTTTCTCAACTGTGTATGTGTCAGTATCTGTGTCTGTGTATTATATTGTTAAATAAAACTTAAAATAAAAAAATAATCATGATCGAAATTTCAAATAAAAAACAAAGCTACTTTCAAGATTTACCTATCTTTATCTGCGCTATCAACTGCTACTGCAATCTAACTAAAACCAAATGTTTATGTTGGGTGTGATGTGTATGTCTGTGTCAGTGTTCTTCTTTCTTCGGATCATCACCTCTCTTTCTCTCTTCCACCTTCTTTCTCGTTCTACATTTCACGTTAGCTTCTTGTTTCCCTTGCCTCTTCCTCGGCCCTCTGTTTATCCTCTCGTTCCTTTCTTTTTCTCTTCCATCTAATATTTTGTAGAATGTGAATGTTTTCCTCTCATTTTCTGATTATTTGTCCCCAGCTCCTTTTACTATTGCCCGTGTACTTGCATTTTTTGAAAATGTGTTCTAGTGTCTCTGATTCCTCTTGGCACATCCTACACATTTTCTCTTCCTCTTTCAGCCAATACTTATTTGCTTTGCTTTCACATCCTAATCTAAACCTGCCTACCACCTTTCATCCAGTTCCATCCACACTGGCTTTCCTTCTTCCATTTTCCTTATCAACTCTTTCACCAACCATCCTCTTTTTCTTAGGAATTCCACCTTTTCCTTGTTGTTCTTTTTCTCTCTTCCTTTCTTCTTCATGACTTTCCAGTACTCCCTTAGCAGTATGCCCTCTTTCGCAGTCCATAGTTTTCTTTCATACTTTACCCCCGCTTTCCCCATTCTGATCGCCATTTTATCTTTTCTAGTTTCTTCCCTAAGCGAGTGGCCTGGTGTTGTCTTATCCGCTTTGAAAATCCATTTAAGGTATTTTTCCTGCACTCTATCTATCTCCTTCCATGTGTTCCATCTCCAGATTTCTGCTCCGTATTTTAGTATGCTTCTTATCATTACATCGAAGAGTCTCATCCTTCTTTTCCAGTTCTCCTTGAAAAATCTCTCTCCCCTGCTCCAGATCCTTACTAGTGTTGCATTTGCCTTTCTTGTGAGGTTCGCTATTTGTTTCTGTTCTCCATTATCCGTTTGCATTTTGTATCCTAGATACGACATTTCTTTGACTATTTCTATCTTGCTTCCTGTCCCGCTTTCTTGAGCTTTCTTCTCTTGCACTCTTGGAGTAAAGCTCCCCTCCCGCCAAGGTCCAATCAAAGCTCAAATTGTAGCTTTCGCTATCTACTTTGATAATCGTTTTCGTATGATCAATACTTGCAATATAACAGTCAATAGAAGAGACAACATTTTTTAACGAAATAGAGACTATTTGAGATTAGATTTCCCATATCTTAAGAAAAAGGGACCATTTGATGGAAATTTGAGCACCGAGCTTGATTTTTAGATACCAGAAATCTCCTTCCAAAGCCCAGTTAAAATTCAAAAGGTGTGCATTCTCCTTGTTATTACGTATAAAAAGTCATTGGCCAATAGTTTCTGACAAAGACAGACTACATGAAAATGACATAATTAAGATAAACTGTAGAATTTTTAGCGTAATAAATTATTTGGCGGGATGATGAAAGATAGACAACCCTTTTTTTTAATATGGTTACTATTAATGGGATTTAAAAAATATACAAACTAAATTAAATTTCCTACTTACTATCATTTTCTAATAAGCCAGTACTAGAAATCATAGAGATTTAATTCACCACAGTTTTTCAAAATAATTTATGATATTATTTTTTATCTTTACCAACAACAGTTACTATATAATTTGCTTGTACAGTTTATTGAACTCGCTGTAATACATTAGTAATTAGTGAGGTAATAAACTATTTCATGCAGTACTAACTAAAACGTCACATAACGCTATCAACCGTAAAACAAACACGTCGCTTCAAATTTCGAAATTTCCGACGATGGGGCATATTTTCGTAACAAGCAAAAGCACCACCCGTGAATTCGTCCGTCTCTCGTCCGCCACACGACTTCCACAATCCAATTACCGACGGACCAATTCGGATCACTTTGTTTTAAACGCCGACAAATAAATAACCAACCCGTGCCGACGACGATATGACGTCGCTTCTCTGTTCGCGCAGTCACGCGTGCGTGTGCGTATGTGTCTGTACCTGGTTTGCTCTCACGTAACGTATACGCTTGCATATGTTTTCGCGTTGTTTAACGATCAATCCAATTATGAGGTCCGAGCCGACCCGGGCGACCGGCAATTACTAATGATAATTGCCGCACTTCGCACAGCGGGTCTGCAGGTGTACGAGCTCGGGAAATAATAAGCGCGCGCGCGCCCACGTGACCGATATGATTCAATGTTCGCAAGCGCGCATAATAAACGAGAGTCGCGAGCGAGCGATGCGATACGACTAAAAAGAGAGGGAGAGAAAACGGGAGGGAGGATGAGAGAGGAAGAGCTGTCGATAGCGCGACGAGTGAGCTTGATAAATACTGATTACCACGGTGCGCTGGAGAGGCTATGGTATATAGATAAGCACACGCACGCGACGAGGTACGGCAGTTGTTCGATTTTCTTTATCAGCGTGAAATTGCTCTCGTTATCGGGTTAAGAGAAAAAGGATTCTCGTGGAACTGTGGAAAGTGCGCGGAAGCTCGTCTGAGACGAAGTGAAAGTGAGAAAGAGAGAGCCAGAGAGAGTGAGAGAGAGAGGGAGTGAAAGAGAGAGAGAGAGGGAGTGAGAAAGATAAAGATAATGGGCAAAAAGAAGAGTGAGAGGGGGGGGGGGACGAATGGCAATCGGAAAAGAGAAATAGCTGTGAGCCTATAAATTTTGCATTTAGTGCGGTGAGATTCGAAATAGATGGGAAAGCGTTTTAGTGAGAAAATAACCTCAAGGCTTTAAGAAAATTAACTGTGATCAATTGTTAGAAAACCGCTATTTAGATAGAACGATTTTTTCGAAGCGATTGCAGCATTTTTTTTAACGTATAGCGATTTGGACTTCTACGTTTTCGAATATTTTTCTTGAAATAGTTCTCATTTTCGTAAAGCCAGACAATTTCCGGAATTGTCAGATACTTTTTTCCCAACTATCGCAGTTGTTCCTAGATGCGCATATTAATATAGATATGAAGAGAGTCGTAACCAAGTAATGTAAATAATGTATGTGTGCGGGGTTTGTAACAAAACTGCGAAGACCGAGAGAGCCAGATGACGCAGCAGTGCGGATTATATACGAACGAGAGGTGCCCACGCGGCGTAGCATAGGTCACAGTGGTATTAACGAAACAGCATTGGACATCCCACGAGCGGAATAAATGACAAGACTAAACTTTAACTTATCTTTAGACATAATATTTCTATAATATGTGCAACCTCGTGCAGATTTTCGTTCCGTAAAGCACCATTGAGAGCAGTACAATTAGTGAGGGTACCACTTGAACCACTTCAACAAGTAGGCACTAAAATGCTATGCAGGTAACAAGGTCAAATATCCACTTGCAAAACCCATGCCTGCATTCTCTGGAAGCCAGCTAGCTGCCACTTGGAGTCACAAATACCCAAAGATACAAGGGCCACATTGATTTAATTTCTTTATTACGTGTATGTGACAGATACGTATGATAGAGTATACTTGAGCTTAATTTAGCTTATAATTTGCAATAAAAAATGAACCGCTTTATTTGATAACCGGACTTTACAAAAATCTTTATTTGTGTTTTATGTCGATATAGGGTACGGTGGGGGTTACTGTGCGATTAACATAACCTCTCAGATATTTAGTCGAGTATAATCGTACAATGAACAATATGTTAAGCATTTAACTTATTTTATTAATTAGAATATGTATCTTGATCGATTAACACTTAATGTTTTACTCAAAATCAACCATAAATGTTGCAATATCAATAAGAACATCCCATAAGAATACCGACTTTTAATTACGGTGCCTCGGTTACCGTACCCTGTGTGCAGATAGGGCACCGTAACTGGAGAGGGCACAGTAACTCCCACATCTATCCTACGTACGAATATGAAAGAACAAAATAAGCAAGGCATCCGATTACAATATACTGTGGCTTCTTCGTAGCGTTTCTGACTTGCGAGTCGGCAGCTCTGGTCTAATCCCAGGGTCCGTCACTCTTTATTATTAAAAGTTGCGATAACTCACTCGTAACAATTTGCTACTTTTACAACTTACTAAATTCGTTTGACGAGACGAGCAGAGATCCACTATTCGCAGTATAAGGTATTTTATTTTCAATTATTTGAATAAACGCATCCTATATTGTTACTTCAGAATTCAAGACTCTATATGTCCCCGATCCCTTTAATGATATTTGATACTGTAATAATGACTAATAGGAGAAATCAATTGTGTTAGAAAAAGTTGTTAATTGAAAGGGAACAATCAAGGTGATAAAACTAATGAAAAAGACGATTCATTCAGCTTAATTTAGCGAATACGCTGAATTTTAGCCTTTGTCAATTTTTCCCTGTGCCCCCCCCCCCCCCCCCCCCCCCCCCCCTCCCCCCCCCCCCCCCCCCCCCCGCAACCCCCCCATTTTACCCCTTGTCCAATTTTTCCCTTGTCCCCCCCCCCCCCCCCCACCGCCCCTTCCATCTCTATCCAACACAGTTTCTGAGAATCTCATTACTATCGTGAACACCTCGCTAATTTGCGCACTCACCCATGCTTATTCGAATGCCTCCTTTCTTGCTCGCACAATCAGCAATATTCTGTACCCCTTGTGGAAAAAGTGCACGAACTTAACGACGCGCACAGCCATGAAAAGAAACTTGTTTACCTGTATATAATGTATTCGTGCGAAGACTCGCCTCTACCTACTTTTTCACCCTCGTCATCGGACTCTTTCTTCATTCCGCGGGTCGTATAGACTTGAAACGCTTCTATATTACTTTATTACGAATATAGTTGGACGCAAGGTCATTCAGCTGAAAAAATTCTCGAATGAGCAGGAGAAAATTAAGTATCGCTTTTTTACTTTCACCATGAGTTAACTCGTTTAGAAGCAACGAGAGGAAATAAAATCAAAGCACAAACGCGTTTATGAGACGCTCGTGTAATATAAGTTAAATCCTCATAATAATGTTACCTAAAGTAGTCTGATAATAATAATAAGACTCTGTAAGATAAGAATAATAAGTTCTTGTCACTTCAAGGCAATACTAAAATAAAATAAACAGTTTCCATATTGACTTTTTCAATTATGTCAAAATTTTTCATTTGCAGAATCGTCTATATTGAATGAAAACTCAATTAAGGTCAGCTACATAATGGATATTCAAATATTGAAAAAAAAGAAATAATTTCAAGTATTATATAATAACCCCTAAAGCCCTCCCAACGATAGAATTAATAAGAGCCATCATTTAATTCCTATTAATTACGTTCGCGGGTACAATAAACCCATTGGCTCGCGGATTAATTAGAACCAAACCGAAGAAGTCGCCCGTCGGGTGAACCGCAGGTTTCTTACGAAAAAGGGTCTGGTAGCAAGAAAAGCCGCTTTGACAATGCAATTACTCATCCGTGAATGCGCCGAAGCGCGTGGCGCTCTGGATTATGCGAAATAAAGCGTCACTGCTGCTGTTGATGGCCGAGAACAATGGAAGGGCCGCGATGAAGAAGCCGCCGCCGCGGGAGAGGATGAAAAGTTTCGTCAGCGGATAGGCGACTTCGAAAGTCTCTTTCCACTGTGCCTTCTAGCTCTGCATCGTCTGGCTGTCTTCTCTCGTCGATAGCGGCCGATAATTATTCGCCGGTCTCTTTTGTTCCTTTGTTTGAGTAATTGATTTTCTCGAAGTTTTCAAATTGTCAATATCTCCGCAAATCAAAATCGATTATTCATATGTAACGGACGTAGCGTGAACTGTGTCACTTTAATTATTTTATACTTCATTCTTGGAGTGATCATATTTCCAGTGCATAGTGCATCATTGTTGCACGCTGCTTCAAGTTTTAGATAAGGGTCAAAATGTTATTATTTTGCAAACATTACTTTCTGAAAATAACTAACATACCCGAAACGAGTATACAAATCTTGATAAGTGGCCGAGATATTCATAATTAGTTTATGCTGCAAAGACTGACTAAGATAATTGCGAAAAACAATAGACAGCAAGGAGAACTCAGACGTTGAGGGGGAGTACACACAATTACCCGTAGGTACACGCGAGCAAACGCAATTAGATGCGAGAAGGAACCTTCAACATGAACAACGAGCTATTACGCGCTGACAATGAGTGCCTCGCGCTGTTTCCTCGAATCCATGGTACTTCACTTACAATGTACCCTCAGGCTACGGCCTGTCTTTGCTGGAACGCGCCATCAAAGGCACTCGTAGCGAAAAAAGTGCTACCATTGATGGATGATTTACGTGCGTGGTGATTGACAATCTCATGGTAACGACGTCGATAAAAATGGGTTAAACAGTACGTTTAAGTTAATTAATTTAAATATTAACGTTTTCGATTTAACTTACGACTATAAAAAAGCAGTTCTAGCACAAATTGTTCCACCTCACCTGTAACAAAAATGAGATTTTTAATTAGATACATACAATTAATCAAATTAATTTAAAATGTATATCTTTAATAAATTTTCAAAATATTGGTTTAGATTCCTACAAAAATATACCTACAGTCCGTCGAAAAGCGAATTTTGGGAGTTTAGTAGTACATTTTCTATATTTAAATATAAATTTTTATAACTTTTGAAAAAAATGGTTTCTTTTTCTCATTCTGAGAAAAGATCCAAAATATCAAATATAATTTCGCACCGCAGGCACTTGCATTATTTGCATTTCGCAAAAATGTTTTCATGAAGATATTTGAGCTGGCTGTCCTCACGCTCTTTTCGCACAACCCACCCCCTTCCCGCTCGCTGTTCTCTACCACCCCGGTCCCTTTCCATTCACACGTCCTCGCCCATGCATTTTCCATCTAGCTGTTCATTGTCGCGAGCTCTCTCCCTCCTCTTTCTCTCTCACTCGCACCCGCGGCATATAACCCTTGAAAGGGACATTCTTGAAACGCTCGTGAAGGCGCGGGAGAGGGGATTTAATTAAATTACATTACATTATACGCGTTCGTATGCAGCACAGTAGCGCCGCCGCTGCGCGCTGCTCAGAATTAAATGCCTCGCGTAGCTAATCTCCGGGGCTCGCGTCCGCGCGTATTCGCTCGTTCGCACGTACCGCGAGCACCGCTGCCGCACGCACGCGGGCGAGGGAATTCACGCGACGCTCAGCAGATTTTGCACCGGCCCGTTCACACTTTATTCCGAGTATACGTGTGTGTTATGTCTGTATATAGGTATATGTACACATATAGTGCCTGTGTGTGGAGAGACGGGTCAGGTTGGCAGGCCGGCTGTGGTGCTATTGGCGGCGTATGTTGCTACACTGTGGCTTCTCGATTAGCCGCCGAGACGACAATTGGCCCTTACTCCCGGCTATAGCGCGTTGGATAATACATTTTTCGGTTTTCGTTTAGCGTAGGATACTATAACTGTTATCACCGTATAGATTAAAGCTTTTAAATCTTGTAAATAGAAAACTTAACTATATGTACATAAATAAGTACGTTAAGTTATATATTAAAATTGTTTCTCATACTATTATATGTCAATAATATTGAGATAAAAAGAATTATATAATTAGATAAAAAGAAAATGCCGACTAGCTTTTTTTCGAAAGTGTAACAGCCGAGCAAACCTATTGGAGTCGAGTGCAATTAATTATCTATCCAACAACCTGCTGGCAGAAGTGAACATTTTTACTTTCTTCCGAAAAAAAAGTATCAGTGTCTCGATCTTTGAAAAGTAGAACTCAATTTTGTCACTTAATATTTCTGATCTGAACGACTGTATTCAATTTTTATTTTGTGTAAGTGCTTTATACAAAAGTTATTGAATCAACTCTAAGAAAAATCTGATTGCAAATTTTTCGCTAAATGTTAACTGTCAAATTCATTCACAAATTAAAAAAAAAGACATTTTAAAACACTGCATATAAAAACTCTTGAAATTAATGTCAGATGACGGCTGTGTCACACACTGATACTAGCAGAGTTATATGTAGTTTACAAAAAGACTGAATTGCTGTCGACTATAAGATGGTTATTTTAGATAAAAAAGGTACAAAACCAACAGTCATAAGACAGTTCCATAGCGCTTCAAATTTAAATGTACTTAATTTTTGTCAAGAATGTCTTTCATAAATAAAATTATTTTTTTTTTATTTTTGTACTGATTATTTATATAATATTTTTTAATCTTTCGATGTATGTTAAGCAAAGATTTTGAGTATGTTCAAGACAGAAATGAAAAGAAATTACTATAAGAAATAATTCAATTTAAACAAAAAATAAATATAAAGCTTTGTCAATATTTTGCCTATATGTTCGGAAGCAACAAATATTATATTTAAAAAAAATTGGGCATACCCTACAGGTAACAAAAATCCATTTTTTGTTATGTCAAAAATTTTGTTTTTTCAGCTCCTATAAGAAACAAAATAGATATTTTTTCTAGATGTTTACTATTATATACCTTATACTTTTTTATTTTGAAATTCGTATAACATAATTGCTTATTTTGCGTTTGTAGTATATGAAAGGAACCCATTATGTAAAACGTTCATAAGGGAATTGAATTGCTGTCACAAGTAAAACAGAAATGAAGAGAGTTTGATTGACATTTTAATTAAAGCAACGATTTGGAGAACAAATAGTGACCTACATT
>JAPYZO010004402.1:0-11325 GCA_030522905.1 Torymus flavipes | reverse complement strand
TATATATATATAGGCTTCGATATCCCCTATCGATTTTCAGCTAAAAAGTAATTTTTAAATAACTTCTTCATTATGAATGGATTTTTATTTTTATTATTTACGGTGCAGTTATCAATTTATAATTATGAATAAAATATTAATACATCTAAATTTTATCATAAAAAAATTTATATAACTAAAATATATGGATTTTTCCCCCTTTGTTATGTCCCGGCCATTTTACAAAGTTAAATATCTGCGTGGCATCTATCGTAGATAACATTTTTCATACTCAAAGTGTATATGTAAATAAAGCATATTTTTCATAGACTCCATAACTGGATAGCAATCTTTTAATAAGTCACAAACGTCAACATAACAAAAATTTCATCCCGTACAAGATACCATCATCACCAAACCCAAAAACAAAACCGAGAGTCTGGCGCCCTCGAATGTTTCGCATGCTTCTCTCCCACCCGCACATACATATATATACATTTTTTACACGATAGCATCAGCTCTAGTATACATTCGCCTCCATTTCGCAGCATTCGCCAATCAATAAATACAAAAAGTCGTTGCGCACGAAATAAGAATAGAATGCCAACCCTCTTACACGAAGGCAAAAAAGAGTGAAGTCGAAAAGAAGACCGTAGCTGCCTATCCGGCGAGGATCTAAACCGTCTTGGTCTCGGGGCTGCCGTCTAATTTTTTCACAAACGTGCACTCGCACACACACTCACAAACAGACATATATACACAAACGAAAATACACACATATAACGCTATACACATACCCTCGAACTTCTCAGCGCAGAGAGAAAAGTTGGTCACGCGAGATAAGCGCGAGAGTGAAACTGGTTTGCGCGCGCGCGTGGCGGCGCATATAGTGCACAATCGCGTCATTTCCGGCGGGCAGATCCGGCGATTTTTTAAAAGTCAGCACCTTCCACTCTATTTTGCGCCTGAGCGCGGCTATATATATATGCAGTGCTGCCACGGGCTCGAAAATCGCTGTAAACGAGCCCGCTCGGCGTTGCGAAACGAAAAGACAATTAATTCTTTGAACGGTGGAATTTTTGTGCTCCAGCGCGAGGTAAACGAAAATTTACATGGCGGATATCGTTCAACGCGCTCGCGATTTTCCACGGCACGTGCTTGCTGCAAGCGAAAAGTAAAATAAAATTTGGCGCGCGCGCGCGCTCTCTCGTCGACAAAACTAGCGCTGTAATACTCTTGTGAAATGACTGACTTTAGTAATGAATATATGTTTTATAATTAATTTAAAATTTGGTATAAAAAAGACTGTCAGTCTCGTATAGTAAATCATACTTTATATTCTAAACTGTAATTAATTTTATGTTTCAGGTGAGTTACACAAAACACTTCTTGACCTATTTTAGTAATTGAGAGCTTGGAAACAGATAGGTGACATAGCTCATTCAGCAACACACGATATGTCACCTTTCTGTTTGCGGTCCCTCAATTATTAATGACAATTTCTCTCGTTATGGTTTGACAATGAAAACGTATTTTTTTCTATAATAATTATTGTCACAAGTGGAGTGCCTGATGCGATGGCCAAGTGCGATTTGAGGGCGGCTTACAAGGGCGGATGCGTATAGACATTAATAGCTCAGCTATAGGAGACGTCGCTAATACGGAACTATAATTAGCCATTTTAGTACTCACGCCAAAGTGCATGCGCATGAATTTAGCTTATAGCTGTCTAATCAGAGATCTTAACCAACAAAAGAACATTGATGGACCAAAGAAAAGTAACCTTTGAACATAGAAAGCCTCACCGAAAACCAAAAGATTAAGCTTGGTTTAATAAAAATAGGTTTGCCGGTTTTAGAGATTATACTTGTGCCCGCACAGACATACACATGTGTGCCCATGCAACAAACATAAGCACACAAAGATGTCGTGTCAAGAAAGCAATAATAAAGTGCATTTTCGAAAAAGCAATCGCGTGAATGTACGCTATACCAATTGAATAGCGGATTCATGTCGGCGCACAATACTCAGCCAATATCGAATAAAAATCCAATCAGCTTTACGCATACATCAATTCTGTTATGACAGACTGCGGCAACGTCTATGCATGCATTCTCTTCGATTGAGCTCACTCTACACTCCGCCGAGCGTCAGTTTCGCACCTTTTACTCGCGCGCGGCAAATCCGTGTCAGCCGCGAGTATGCTCACACCACTTAAACGACAAAGCGGAAGCACACAATTCGCATTCGAGGCCGAACTTTGACCCGTTTAAATTCAAATTTCTCACAGCTTTCACTCTTCTTTTCTCTGGGGGTGGGAGGTGCGAAACTAAAAGGAAGGAAACAAGGAAGAACCGCGCGCGTCAAGCTGTAAACGCTCTTAATGCATAATCTCATCTGGAGCGAGCGAGCGCACACAAAAAAGAAGGAAAAGCGGCGCGTGGTGACACTTTGCTTTTAAATAATCAGGCTGTTGCGCGGCCCATAATGAAGTTGAGCGCACGCGGCGCTTGAAATTACACGAAAAGTGTCAAAAACACGCGTGGCATTTCATTTTCGCGAAATTGAATTCGTTTCGCGTCAGCAAAGTGGACTGTCTCGATTAGATATTTAAAAAAAAACGCTTATTTTATGCAGCATCCCAACCCATTCGTTATGATTATTATTATTAAACTGTATTAAGTGCAATGAAACCTAAAGCTTTTTAACGTTATATAATTTATACTTTAGCGTATATTTAAAACACTGAAATTTTCACTCTGATCTATATTTGAAACCTAAATAGCATATATTTTTCTACTTCATTTCTAGAAAAAAATTTCTCATTTTCTCGGGACCCGAGTAACCATGGCAGAACAAAGTTACTTCCATACTCTGTTCGTTGTATTTAAAAAAATTTTTTTTACTTATTCTTTTTTTCTGCTAATGACTATGTGATACACTACCGCAGCGAACCGTTCGCTGATATATAGATCTATTTACCAGGCGTCACCGCGGCAGTTAAAATTTACCCTGAAAAAATACGCATTGCCGATCGCGCTGTAAGTAAAAGTAGAGAATAAATATGTGCCACTGAGGCAAGTCACGCGCGAAATAAAAGAGCTATGTATATATAGGGCTTCAACAACAAACATTGACAAAGTGCAATAAAAAAATTCATGAAAGCTAGCGTGCTCGTACTTTTCATTCCGCGAGCGCTAGACTACCGACGCGGAAACTCATCGTCGCGCGTTCGCACACAGCCATTACTACGCACACACAGAGAGAGTGAGACGAACGTATATAGTAGCCACAGCAGCAGCCCGCTAAAAAAGTTTTTCACTCGCCCTCGCTTGCGTAATACACGCGGCCAGTAGACCGTACTCCACTATACTAGCCCGTCGGTGAACTTATTCCACTTTACGTATGAACTTCCCTAATCGCTATCTGCCCCTTTTAAGTACGAGCCCGGGTCCGCCTTCGGTATTAAACGCTGCGCGTGCGCTCCTCGCTCTTTGCCCCTTTCCACCCCCGTAAATCACGCTTACGTTTTCTCTCTCCCGTATAGCTCGCGTTTCCCACTACGTTTTTGCCCCCCACCTCCCCCCTCCCCATATTTATCGCGGCGATTTTTCCTGAACTACGCGAACCGGCGAACCACCGTCATATAATAATTTCCCGCGTGATCCCTTCCTCCCCCCACCCCCCGCATACGCTGCTCTTTAGAGCTTCTTATTTTTCCCGGGAGCGCGCGCCGGCCGTGAATTCATTACGAAGTTTCGCGCAGCCTGCTCCCTTATATATCTATATGTACATACAGGTACGGGGTTGGCCGGGCTGCAGTCGCAGGCGCGAGAACGTAGAGGGTTATAGGGGCGCACGTACGCCGGTAAAGCCGCCGGATATTGATTGTGCGTACGGATTTCGAAAGGAAAATTGCTCCGCAACGGGCGGGCGGAGGTGCGCGGCAGGCGTGCAGCGCAGCATGGGAAAGTTGCGAGTTTACGGGGATAATTCGAAAGTGAAAATATTTTAATGGCGTAATTGTGGTAGCGTGAAGCTGGCGTGTGGCGTTTAAGACGCTATCGTGTTTCAAGGTATCCGGCTAATTGTGGATGCTATTATATACGTGAGATTACCGTGTACTATTGACTTGACATTGAAAACTTCTGTGGGAATCGTATTATATCAGATTTTTTCAAATCTTTTCCGATAAAACCTTAATTACCAGTAACTTTTGTAATATCAAATTTAAAAAAATTAAATCATAGTCATTTTCATTCAAACTGTACATGTACAGGATAGAAAAAAGAAAAACAGCAGAGAGCGTTAAAAATTACGATTTAATTAATTTAAATACCAATTTCTCATATGAAGACTGAGAGTGAAAGTCCTTATAAAATGTTCTCGTACCTCAATCACGTAATTGCTATTGTTATTAATTAATTAAATTTAACCATGCGGATAAAAAGTGCAATTACAAAAATTATAACTTTAGTTAATTGAATATGTTGGAGAGCTTAACCAATCGATGTCAAAGTTATATGAAAACTTAGATTCCTTTTCGAGTATGTTCTTCCGATTAATGACAATCAAATTTCAAAAGAATGCAAAGTTTTCGAGGTCTTAACAACATGATATCGACGCTCCTTACCAAGACCAGCACATTTTCCAAAATTTCAACGAAAACTAGCATAACTCACAACTTTGTGCCGAATAATCATACAATTTGCGAGTTTGTAACGAAAACTAGCATCATTCACGAGTTTTCATTGAATACTAGTACTATTTGCAAGATTGCGACGAAAACTAGCGCGTTTCACAAGCTTACCGCGAAAACTAACACTTCGCGTCAGCGTGCTAATGTACGTTACAATAAGCAGTGGAACGTGCTAGTCTTCGCCTCAATCAAACGGATCGCGCTAGTCTTCGACGCGAATCAATGGGAAGCGCTACTCTTCACCGCAAATGCTGAAATGGACTACTTAGTGTTCGTCGGAAACTGAATCGAAGTAGTTTCCGTAAAGAGAGTTCATAAATAGCTTTACACTAAATAATTTGAATATTCACTGGAAAACTATTAAGATCATATAATAAAAAATACTTTATATAAGTATATCTAGAATCAACAATACACTTATAAAAACTAATTTTACTATTTGCCTTATTATGAAATCTAAACACATATCACGAAAAAAAGCTCTATTTTAGCATAGTTACTAATATGTCTTCAAACTTAAGTATTTTTAGTCCTTTATGCTAAATTGCACAGTCGTTTTGCATGTATTTCCAAGTAAATAAAAAAGTTTTAGCCATAGCTTCGTTTGACTCCGGTACGTAGCACAAGGCGGCTCCTCCACTACGACTCGCTTGCTACAACTTCTCGAGTCGGAGCGCGCATAAGCGCAGCGTGCGCGTGGATGTGTAATTGTCGGTGCAGTCGAGTGGGGTCCGCGGGGATGGTAATTTCATTAATTTTTAGCTTTACTGCTCTCGAAAGCATCACCTGCATTTGATTACTGGCGAAAAACTTTAAAGTCATTTTTCTCAAATTCCGCGCGCACACGCGCACGCCTACATAAAAGTTAAGCCGGGTCGTATTATTTCTAAAGGGTCTAATTAACCCGCGCTGCTGGAGCAATACTTTCGTTTTTAAGTGGCTCCGGGGTTGCTTTTTAACATTTTAATTTTACAAAATACAATTACCGAACATTAACTTTTATAAGGCTACTGGCGCTCACACGCGCGCGCTGAACCTTCTTAACTTTTAGAAGAAGAAGAGTGGGGAAAGAGGGGGCATATAAAGAAAACAGAATTTTCTTCCCTCAAAGGCCATTATATAGAGAAAATTCAGCACTTTACCGACACAAACGCTGGTATAACTTGAAAGTGTTTCTTTTATAAACTTCAGACCCGCCAAGTGTCATCTTTAGAAAAAATGGCAGAAATACAGAATTTTTCTCTTACGCGCTTGTCTCAGTATTTTCTTTTTAAACTCTATTATTTTACCTTCGCGCACTTCGTCAATAAATCAATAGATTTTTACGGCACGTGAGCATCTCTCAACCATACTTCCATGGATTTAATACAGAAAGGGGAATAAAATCAGCAAAAAATACATAACATTATTAAACAATTATTTTTTATTAATAAAATAAAATACATTTTCTTATCTTATACAGATTTTAAATTAATCAATGTTTGGAAAATAGTTGTCATGAGTTGGTTACCGTAACCAATTATTTTTGCTTCCTCATACAAATTTTTTTGGAGAATAATTTTAATTTTTTTTGAGATTTTGAAGAAATGTAAAGTTTTTATATTTACTTTCGCAAAGGTGTTGGATTATTAAGTTAACAGATATTGAATTTTTTTAATCTATGGGTACAGAGCTGGCCCAGTCATCAGTATTTGAAATCTTTTTAGAGGATACTTTCAAGATAATATGAGTAACGACGAATTCCCTAGAAAGGTTCGCACAACCCACTATATTCACGAGTGTAATATACAATTTTTTAACACAACTATCGTAAAATTCGTACTCGTTTCTCGCTAAAAAGGTAAAAAATGCTGCATATTTATTCCCTAACCTCACTCTCATTCCAAGCGCAAAGCAATGTTTGAATGAACGTAGCACTTTTTTCCCGCTTCGGCGGAAATAAAGTACGAACTTTACGATGGGGTGTGTTAAAAAATATTTTATTTTCATAATTTGAAAATAGACTTTCATAATCCGGGAAGCCCGCAAACCTAATCAGGCCCTGATCCGTGGGTGCTCCCAAACCTAAACTCATGCATTATTTATGGTCGAGTGTGATAAGTTTGATCTTGTATGCTGATATACATATATGGTTATTAACCCCAAAGGTATGTACTCGTTAGAATATAGAATTTTACAGTTTACAACAGATACAACGGCGCAAAATAACGATTTTATCGACAACATTTGAAGAAACCCACTCATTCGTATACGAAAGCAATCGATACGACATTTTCCATTAAATGATGTATCAAGCGACGACATTCAAGTTAACTTGCTTACCCAACCCGCGCCTTCTTTGCCCTGGTCTCTACTATTAAATTAGCTGCCATCGCGCTCCAGTTAATATGCTATTTTCGTAAACTACATAAATTATCTGCAAACACAACAAATCCTCCCTCTCTCGCGCTCTCTTTCGCTCTCTTTCTCTAAATATTTCAGATCTAAAAAAGAACGCACGCTATATCGCATCGTTGCGACGAAAAAAGGACACAAAGAAAAAAGAAAGATGGCCCTCATTAAAAGCTCTCTCTCTCTCTCTCTCTCTCTCCCTCTCTCTCTCTAACTCTCTCTCTCTTTCTCTCTTTCTCTCTCTTTGTTTTCCATTTTCCGCTAAATTATCGAACGAGCAGAACCAAGGAGACCTTTTTGCCCACGATTCCGAACGAGAATTAACTTTAATTAACTTGGAGCTAGCGAGAGAGCGTCTCCCGCATATATACGCATACATATACGATACACACCGAGTGCGAGCGCGGGTTAGCGCTACACACGGTTTGAGTGCAGCGCCAGAGAATGAGGGGGAGGGAGAAAGAGCGAGAGAGAGAGAGAGAGAGAGAGAGAGAGAGGCAAATGCCTCGACGCAGCGAGATGCAACCCAGCCGTGCATAAAAGCGTCTGCTTCGCGTGTGCATCGTCATGCTGCCTGTGCGCATGTATGTGTAGCCCTTCGAGAGAGAGAGAGAGAGAGAGAGAGAGAGAGAGAGAGAGAGAGAGAGCGAGAGAGAGAGCTTGTGTATAAGTATGTGTGTGAAGAAGGGGGTGGAGGGCGATGAGACCATATAGATGCCCGCGCATAAACATGTATAATGTCTATAAATAAGGTCGGAGCTAATAACCCGAGCGAGAGCAAGCGAGCAAGCGAGCGTTCACGAGAGGAGAAGCTCGCGCGCACTCTGTACTTATCTCTATTTTTCGGCGTGCGGCGCTAATTTTCTTCCTCGTGTAGATAATACCGAGGAGCATTATTATGCGCCTGCTCTGAAGTGCGCGCAGAAAGCTGCAACTTATATTGGAATTTTTTGTCCCTTATCGAGCACCTGCAAATGCTCACATTTATGCACAATAGGGGCGTGAGCTGTGGGTGCGATTAATGAATGCTCTTATGGAAATATATATACGTACGAATTTTATATACGAATGAAAGTACGAGCGCATGCACAGTTTTATATATGTGCTTTTGCGAATATAACACGAACTTTTCACATAGAGACGCGCGAGAGCGCGTGCAGTGTCTTTATATATGCGATATGCTGGCCTACTTTATTACTTATTCAGCGAGAAAATTTACAGCGAAACGCATAAATGGATTACTAATAACAGAAGGTGGCAAACGGGATTACGAATGGGGTTACACGCCCACGCGCGCACGCCCGCGCTTCGCCGTTGCAGTTTGCAAACTTTAACTATATTTTGAAAAGTCGCGCAAGGTACGGCTGCAATAACGGGAAAAACTATTTTTACTTCGGCTTGTTAAAAAAACAGGATAAATTTTTCGAGGGATGGCGAGATCGAATTTACTTTTTCTGAAGTTTATCGTGGAAAATGTTTTACGTGGATTAAAAGCCGTCCGTCCGGTTGATGGCCGTTTTTAATTAATTATTTTTCACCTGACATCTGAACTTTCTCCTGAATCAACAAACGCTGCCATCAAGTTTTTGACGCGTCCGAAAACTAACTTTACTTTTAATTACTGAAGTCAAGTTTTTGGATCATATCTACCCACGTCGAACTAATTTATGTCAGGGGAGTGACCTATTTAGTAGCTACATTACCTTCGAATTCAGAATCGTGATTAAGCACTCTGCATATGCATATATCATGGAAATGCAGACAATAGCATTAGGGAGGCTTGATAAAAGGTATGTAATATCGTATTTAGTACTAAGTAGTACAGTAACCATTATTTGGCAGTAATCTATATTTTCTTGCAATAGGTATATCAAAAATATTAAATTGTCTCGTAAAGTTATTGCTAAGAACACAAAAAATACTATAATTGTTTGTGTAAAGCTTTTCTAGAAAAAATAATAAACTTGATTTAAATTATGGTGTTTCTAGTTTATAGTTCCTGGTTTTATGAGACAGTTTTTGTATGTTTACTTAACTATATTTCATCAATGTACAAAATATTTCATTCTCGCAAAACCTTATTATTGTTCCCTGTTCATTTAAACATTTACTTCATAAAAAGATCGTATATTGAATAGATATAAACAATATAGGAAGCGTGATATGTCAGACCGTGAAGAGATTTTATATGCACATTTATTTTTCTCATGAAAAAATAAGATCGAGAAAAAAAGTTGCAAACTAAAGTTCGGGGCTTTGGAGGAGCCTTATGAAAAGGTCGTGACTTATTAAACGACGAATTGAGGACATTATACTGGAGGCTAACTACCCATTTAACAAAAAGAAAAAGGGGACCGTGGTGTAAAATATTATAAATGATAACGTACTCTTCTAATGCACTTACATATATAAAACTGTAAAGTTCAGTTTAATATAGGTTTAGTCCGATATAATAAATTTGATATAGCTTTAATTATCATGGAACGAAAAATGTATGATATGAATCATTAATAGGGATTAAAACAAGAAATATTCTCAGTGCCATTTAATACTTTGAAAAAATAATACGATTCTAAAGATACGTAGATTTACCTGTTAATATATTATCAACATGAATATTACTTTAGAGTAAAACTGAAAACATAAGTTTTATAGGAAACATATCCTCGTGTTTATTTTTTATTTTTTTGGCATACATATTTACAACGTTCTAATAAAACGAAGTGATATCGGAGTTTATGCACTCATTGTTAGTTATATACGTGTCTAATATTTTCCGTCTATTTTTTTTTCAACAGTATTGGTAGTATTTTTGAGCTAGTTATGAAAATGTAACATTTGAAATTCCTTGTCGGATTAACGTCAACGAAATATCTATCTCACGCTCCAATCTCGCTTTAACAGAATCTCACTCTCTTATTTCGTCCACACAAAGCATAATCAATACTGGAAAGTACAAAGTGACACTTTCTGCATAAGGTGAAAAATTCTCATGTTGGAGGATTTGCATGCGCACACTCTATATTTGCCTCCTTCTAGGCGCAGATGTAGAAAGAGAGAGGTAGAGGTAGAGAGAGATTTGTGAAGCTAGGGAAAAAGGGCAACCCTACATAAAAGACTCGACGACAGAATACGACTGCGTGCGCGTCTCCTTTCGTGGAGGCATTCTCCTGAATATTTCCCTTTACCGAATTTCAATCTCCCTCGGGAAGCGATTTTTCACGAAAACGGCGCACGCGTCGGGAAATTCCCGCGGCGGTACCCCCACCCCATTTTCTACTCCGCACAGCAAGGACTCGCTATGTATACGTGCTCGCAAGTCTAAAGGAGTAGGAAATCTTGAATTTAACAAGTTACGCCCGGTTGCGCGCACGCGGAATTTCGGCATCGCGAGCCTGTTTCTTGCGATTTTTAAGTACGCGCGCTCGCACGGATTGGAGGATAGAGAGCTGCAGGCACGCATGCATGCGGCATATCCTCTCTCTTATATATGCTCGCACGCAGTCGTCGCTGAATGCACAATGATGCGTTTCGCGGAAAGCCCCGTGGCGCTAGGGCGCGCGCGTACGAGCGAGAAAAAGAGAAGAGGGATCACTGCATGAGCGGCGCATGCTGCGCGCTCTCGTCTCTTCAAGGTTCATCTTCCTCCGAGAGTTTTCCACTCTCTCTCTCTCTCTCTCTCTGGCGGTGCACCTTTGTGTGTGCCTACACTATTGGAGATCGGCAGATTCGTCGATTGGGCCGCTCTGTGCGCCGCTACCTATATACCTACGTCCCAAAAGTATTGTGCGCGCCGCAGGGAAGGCATGAGAGAGGAGATGAGGGAGAGGAACGCTTTTAACGCACGATCGTTTAATTCTGCGGGGCTCGCAGACAAGTGCGCGCGTGCGGGAAACGTGAGAAAATTTTCGTCTCGACGGGGAAGAAACGTGAATGCGCACAAAGCTGCAGGTTTTTTCTTGGGGAAAGAGGAAAATTTCGCTCGCGGGTACGTGATTTTCCGTGAGAAAGGGTTTCGTGAGCTAATTTGGGATTCGCCTTTTTTCTACAGAACTACAGAGAACATTCAACGGCTAGGGAATAAGGTCCCGGAGATTTACACTTGACTAATTTCAAGATGGATTTTTGAATAAGCGAAAGAGCAATTAGAGGCTAAAAGCATTGTGAATGCGGACTGATTTGTTGTATCGTTTTCTGAAAGAGATAGATTTATAACCATGCAGTTTTTTGAGATTGCGATTTCGATTAACTTTGAT
>JAPYZO010004401.1:0-11326 GCA_030522905.1 Torymus flavipes | reverse complement strand
TTTGCTCTTTATAAACGTTGGTACGAAAATTAGTCTCATTTGTTATACGTACAAAAAGATTTTAGTCCTTAATACGATCTTTTGAGCCACGTTTTGTAAATCAATATACTTGAATCTTTCTAGATTTCGTATTCTTTCCTACACTTCCTGCCGGTAATCACGCTATTATCATTCAAATAAATGAAAAAAATATTCATATAGAGAATAAGAAATCACTCCTCATTGATATTCCTCTGTCAAATCTGCGTCTTTGTGTGTGTTCGGGTGAGAGATGACCCATACCACTCTTGTTTCGGATTGAGTGATTGGCCGTTCGCGCGACTACTTTCACTATGTATCCAAGCCTTTTTTTTCAAAAATTCGTTCTGCGAATGTTCGTCACGTTCGAGGATGACGGCGCTTGTGTTATTGTGCGCCGTTCTGAAAAATGCCGCGGCTGTATTTGCGCGAAAATTCAATCTGGATGAAATTTGAAATTCAAAAGCTGCCATTTTGCATCCCCGCACACATGAATCTCAAAATTTTTATATTCAGAAGCTTTTTTGGCACGAGCGACAATTTAAATTGCAGCAAACGAGCTGCGATAAGTATGTGCGCACTCGTTTAGCGTATAGACGAAGGTAATTCATTAGTAACGTGCTTTATAAAGTTTTAATGAAATAAGTAAGTGAAATAATTATGTGAAATGAGTGTGTTGAACGTGTAATTAAACCTTTCATTGTGATGTATATTGAAGTGGCTTCCATAGTCCTTGCGATATGCCATGAACATAACTGCCGTGATTTCCGCCAGGAAATTCCAATTTCATTTTTACGAGACGATGAAAACGTTAATGTGATTTCATTTAATTTAATAAAGGTGTCTCGTTTTCGACCATCAGTTAAATATATATATTGCTTTGCCTTATTTGCTGCTTGTATAAGAAGAAAGCAAAAATGAAATATTCTATTTTCAAAATGTTGTTATTAAACTCGACTATAATAATAAAATTTTTTTACCAAAAATAAAAAGCCGCAACATTTTTCAGATTGCCAGAGTGAAAAATTGCAATCCGAAACAAGGGGGTCGACTGCGTAATTTCACCCCGAAGTGTACGCTGGAAATTCATTTTTCGTCTCCTATTTTCGAGCAACCGGCCAGAAATCACGCGCTCATCTCGGATCGTTGATTTTATCCGGTTGCTCCCGTCAAGAAATGAATTTCCACGCAGCGCCGCTGAAATTTCTTTAATTTATTTTGTATCAGTATATATACGTGCGCGCGTTTTCGCTTGCTTTTTACGTTGCGCACAAGAGCGAGTCCATTTTGCGCACGATTCAATTTTCCGCGAACGAAAATTAAATGTTTGAAATTCTCCGAAAATCGGGAAATTCATTTTGGTACACGATTTTGCGTGATGCTTATAGTGGTTCGCTGCCTGTAGCTCGCAAGTCAACAGAAAATTGTTCAAAAACAAAATGGACTCGGCAGCATTTTGAAGCTTAACGGCTTTGCTAATGCTTCGAACTGCATGTTTTATATTTTCCCGCTTGCTTGACAAAGAAAAAAAAACCTCTCTTTTTTTTTTATTTTCCCTCTGTTTTGCTTTTATATTTTCCGTTTTAAGCAGCATAGTCTTAACTGGGTAGACTACTTCATTTCATTTTTATACGTTTCATCTTTATGGCGCATGCTCTATTTTCGTTCTCGACTGTATACGTTTTTCCGTTTCGTTCTGTAAATTTATCATCACTTTTTTTTTTTTTAATTTGCTCGGAGGAAAATGAGCGAGAGCGAGAGCGCACACGACAATCGGTGCAAGAAGCTTCATCACGTAAAATTAATAACGTCGCTATATAAAAGTAATTAAAAATGTCAAAAGAAAAGATCTCATTGTTGCCTTGAAAATGTCGGGGAAAAAACTTTTATATCATACTTTAATCAAAGCTTTATTAAACTCCACGGGCGTCTCTTACACAATAACCTTAATTTCGCAAGAGATTAATCGAGTAAATCCGAAATCCAACTAAAATCAGACCTGATTACGCGCGCGCTCTCAAGTTGCACATTCCAGCGCAACGCGAAACGATCGATTCCCAGTTGGCCCTTCCGAACCGCCCGTCTAGGCGAATTCCAAGGGCCAATTGCACCACAAAACTCAATTATATATACCGTCGTCGTCGCTCTCTCTCTCTCTCTCCCTCTTAACTCCGCCATTCATTATCACCCGCTACTACTATTATATAGACCTCGACGACAGCTCGATATAACCAACGCGATATACCGCGTTTATATTAATATACAATTATACTCCTTATAATATCTACTTTTTTCTTATTATTATTACTCCTTCTCTCACTTAAATACCCTTTACAGACAAAAGTGCGCCTGTACTAACGTTGTACACTATTGCAGGAATCCATCAGGCGGCTCGGGTTTGAGCGAAACCGGCTCGCTGGATCGAGCAAAGGCGGCGATGGAACGGCGTAAGAAGGCCGAGGACGGTGGCGGCAATCCGGCGCTATGCAGGGTCGAGGTCACGAGGCCGAACCCCGACTCCCTCATCGACGAGCTCATCAAGGCGACCAACCTCGAGCAGTCCGTCCTGGAGAGTGTCGAGAGTAAGTTGAAGGAGTGTTTTGCTGCTCTTTTTGCGTTTATTATACGGGAGGGAAAAGTCTTTGATGTCGCGAAGGTGCAAGGAAGATGTATAAGAGGGTGTTTGAGATATACGAGGGGTGACATTGGAGAGGAAGGTGACGAGAGGGATATGGTTTTTTTTTTTAATGTTTTACGTGGCCTTGGTAAGTTGGAGGGTAAAAAAAGTGTGTCAAAGATGAGTGATATATGGGGGTAGGATACCAGTGTTATAAGTTTTATGATTTATTTTGTTGAGGTAAGCTTTCAGACTCTACTGCGTAAACTAATTAGATTCGCACGCGAGCCAAGTTTTCAGACCTTAATCTCGTTCGAATGAAAATTTTCTCAAAGTAAAATAAACTTTTTTTTATATATGAAAATAATCCATTTTTGCGAAGAAACGCATAGCGATGAATCCGAGGTTTCCACCTCGATTGTAATTTACAAAGTAAATTTTATAATGTAACTGCATAGAGGGGAGAGCCATTATATAATCGTATAGGAGAGCCACCGAGAACTTTAAATTGCATAAAGTTAAATCATCGCCGCACACTAATTAAGCGTCACTTCGCCGCCGCGTTAGGACGAAACTTCAGTCAACCTTAAGTGATCGTCTGTGTCAATAAATACTTTCCGCATTTAAGCGAAAGAGCCTCTCTCGAATTAGATTGTAAGCACTTTAACTGTTAAGCTTGTAAAAATGTTACTTGGCACAATTTGCGAAGTGCCGCGTGTTCGTTAACGAAGTTTCCGTGGAGGCGGGTATAGAAACGACTTTAACGATGTTATCAAACTTATTAGATTTAACATTCCGCGAAGATCGCTTTTAGCCTCCATTTCGAGAGAGCGCGGATAAATAATTTATCTGAGCGAGCTTCTTTGAAGACACGCTGAACTTTGTAAAATCGAGGGAAAAAAAAGAATGGGAAATTGGCCTTTAGGGGCGCCTTTTGATCAGGCGATTTTCTATCTTCGCCTTTGAATTATTCAACGGTGTTTAAGGGGGATGTCAGGCCCAGTTACAGATTTTAATATTGCAAATTTTGATTACTATTTAATATCTGATCGGGCTTTTAATTATTCCAATATTTGATAATTTAAAAGATAATAGATATAGGTATACATATTAAAATAAAATCAAAGTATATTTTGTCCGTTTCTTCATGTTAGTATACAAAAAAATTTGTCCTCCTCTTTCTAAAAAAAATGCTAAAACATTACTATAACTTTTAAAATGAATCGGATTTCGTCATAATACATAGCAAGTCGTAAATTCTTTAAAAGCAATTCCGTAATTTGTCAAGCCCACGTACGAGAAACCTCCTTCCTTCCCTCACTTGGCGCCGAAGTTTTATTGCCACCGTACGTTATTTTTTGCTCTCTCGGACGTTCAAAGTCCTGCTCACACTCACACAACATCGAGTTCTGCGAAAGAGACTCCTGAGAGAGCAAACGCACACGACCGAGAAGTTTTAAGCGCGCGCGCGAGGCGCTTATTTTCAAATCGGCTCTCGGTCCCCCCGGCATTCGAAGTTTAACCACGTTCCCGAAAACTATATATATATAGAGGGACAGAGAGACGTCACGCGATCGCGCGAGCGAGATAGAGAGTTTGACGTCACGCGTTGTAATGGTCACGTGACGGGTGAGAAAATTCGAATGCTAAACTGACGTTGGCGGCGTGTGCTTTAATGACCGCGGGCGCGCGCGACGTAAAATTTAGCGGAGTTTAACTTCGCATAAATTGTTTTCGGTGCGCTGTTATTTCGAGAAGTATTATCGACTTTGCAGGAGAATGATAAAAAACTAGTAATGAAGTTTTGCTTAAACGTGTGCAGTTCAGCGTTTTGAATGTCGATGTATTTTTCAAAGGAAAAGTAGATATACGTGGTGCAAAAATATCTTTGAATACATGCACGTAGGGGTTTGTATACGTGTATGAGGTATTATCGAAGTACAATGCAATTTTTATTTTTATAATATTTACTCTATAGGTCGTGGAAAAAAGTTATGTATGAAAGGGTAATTTATCCCCGAGATGCATTATACAAGCGAATTGAAAGTGCTCTGAATATGTACCCGGCAAAAAGTTTCCTATATGCGAGGGGCTTTTGAAGTTTCGTCTTATCGTGAAATAAGAATCGAACAAGTATCTTGTATATCCAGCGTATGGATTGTTATTGGAATATTTTGCATTTGAGAAAATTGTGAAAAGCCTGTGCGTATCTATATTCCAAGTGGGATATTACATTTATTGATTTTTCATACATGCAAAACACTATAAAAGAAAAAAAAGTTTTGATGTAATGTTGGAATATTGGCGCTAATAATAGAACTGTGCTAGTCAGACGCCATCACGTTCAATATTTCCATGTAACTTTGAAAACTTCTAAAAGTCACCTATCGATGCGTCAAAGGTTATTTCATTTAAATTCAATTAAGTTTAAAAATAAGAATTCAAAATTTTTTAAACCTAACTTAAAAATAAATACTTACATGCCAACTCTTCATTCCAGCGACGGGTCTGCAGCTGTTCATCGCGAAGGACGGCACGACGGCGCTGAACTCGCACGAGCTCAAGTCCCAAATGCCTTCGGGCGTCTTCAAACAGGTCGTAATGGAGGACAACAGCAGGTAACAGGAAGCCGGGCTGCCCCCGCGTCCCGTGCGCCACCATCATCATCACCACCACGGCTACCACCGCCAATCGAGTGGCAGTAGCGGTCTCACCCTCAGTCTCGCCCTCGTGCCGGAGCTCGCGTACGAGCTGACCTGCGAGGGCAACAACGGCAACAACGGCAACGGCAGCGGCGGCGGCCCCAGTACCGGCGACGAGCAACAGCTCTGCCTCGTGCGCGATCATCACTTTCGCTCCTTGTCCAGGTTGTGATGTCTGCCGGCAGCGTGCACGCATTTAGCGGGGGGTTCATCGCTCGTTCTCGGCTTGTTCATGTGTATCCGCGCGCTGAGGGAAGATGGTCTTTTGGGAAGTATGCGGGGACGAGGTGCTTTCTGAATTTTGAACGAACTGGGGGGTTTATGCGACGGGTGTTTGGATTCTTCCTCAAAGTTTGGAAAGTATAAGGTGAGGGTGGAGAAATCGAATAAGAAAATTAATCAAAACGTTGGGTGGGACGTGTGACAACGAATTATTGAAAATAGTCTTACAGTTTCTTGAAGTGCGAAATTTTCGATGTGATTAATCGTTGATAAATAGATCGATTTGTTATAGACACAATTGTGTTTGTAGTGAGGAAACGTTGCGCGAGGAATACCAGTTATCTGTCTTTTCCAATAAGATATAAGATTTATAGAAAAGATTTTATATCTCAATAGGAAAGTAAAAGACGCATGTACGAGCTAGTCAAAGTTGACTCATTGAATCGATTCGGTAGTGTTTTTATTGCTATTTAGTTTTTTTTTTTTTAATAATTATCCAAACTTTTAGGAAATTTGTATGCTAACTGTTTATAGAACAAAATTGTAAGACTTTTTTTTAAATAATTAGTTACAACCAAAATACGAGAGAATTTTTATAAAATGCATTTGTGGAAAATAATACAAAAAAAAGAGAATAGCATTTGTCAAAAGATCATTTTCGTCGAAATCGAATCAAAGTTTTTGAGAAAAAAAAATGGACAAGGATACTTAGGGATGAAGTAAAAGAAACTCGTAATGAACGAAATAAATTATGTTTTAAGCTGCGCCCGCAGATAGAGGTGAGAGCGAAGTCGTAGACTGTCACGAGTGAAAACGCAAGAGAAAGAGGCGTAAGATACAAAAAAAAAGAAAAATAATTAATAATGTATAATCTCAAAATGTAAGCAAGAAAGTGCTTAAGAAGAAAAAAAAACAATAACTCAAAAGCGAGGAAACCGACACGTACATACTTTTAATTATATAAATATATATAAATATAACTATTTTCTTCCGTGAGAATAATAAATAATATAAAAAAACAATGAAGCACAAGATTTTTTTGTCGCTGTGCTTCGGTGAAATGGAGCATTAGTCAATAAAAATCGAAGTCGCGCGCGCGCGTGGGGAGGGATAGCTGTGTAAATAAAGTATAAAAACCTATGTATATTATTAAAAGCGACGACGAGGTGAGGCAGGAGTCGCGCGCTCCCTCGCGAGAGCGCCCAAGCGAGAACTTATAAATGTTAACTAATGTCGATGCTGCGAGTGCACCAAGATTTTTTCCCTCATCCGCTCATTCGAGATAATAAGAAAGAAGGCGATTCGATTTTGTTAACCATGTCTTCTTTTTCCGCTTCCTTTCCATTTCCAGTTATTTTCTTGTCAAACAGAGATTGTGCAAAGCTACTGCTCTTGTTTTCTTCTCTCTGTTTTTACCCATTCGTTACGCAGTATTAAAACTATTCGCTCCGCGTTTTTTCTATTCGCCATTCCTTTGAGAGCAAATTTTTGCAGTGCTTTTGAGATTTCTTTTTTTCTTTTTTTTTTTGTGAATTCATTAGGTTTTTCCGCGTTAGCGCAGACGGTCCAAAGATATTCTTTCAAACCCAGTGAGAAGTTTATTGTTCATTGAATCCCTAGTTGAGAACGCGCGACCGTAGACATGAATTGTTATTGTTTTGTTGCCAATGCTTTGGAATATCTAAATAAAAAAAATAAAAATGAAAAAAAAAAAACAATAAAATAGACAAATTTTCATGTATATGCGTATGCGTGGAATTTTTTTTAAAAACTTTTTATAGAAAAGAACTGATTTTAAGCGCAAGTTTACTTCTGGAAATTTATTTTTTCTCGTTAAGTGAAATAGTTTTTTTGAAGTATCTAAAAAACCGTTGATACATTTACGCATATTTTTTAAAATACTTTTTAATATTTACTGTGTGGATACATTAATAATGCCAAAATATTTTCCGGAATATTTCCTTTATTTCCTCCTGTGATTTTCGGATTCTTTTCTCGGTTGGTATCTTCCTTTGTTTTCAAAAAGCCTCTTACAGATAATAAAAACAATACAAAGTTATAACAATAATAATAAGACCTCCCCGATTCCCCAAAATAAGGAATTAAGGCAATGCTTATTATCGCATTAGCCTGAGCTGAACATTTTGCTTTTCAATAAGTCTCAAATGATCGGTTGGTGCAACCCGTGAATATAATAGCAATTTGTAAATATAGCGTAGTAATTGTTATGTAGTTAAATGGCTGGTGTTATATACATTTTCTCCATAATTGAAGAATAAAAACTTGTATTGCTGTGTCGGTATGATGCGTATTTTGCGAGAGGCATATTGTGAATACATGTAGCGATGGATAAGCGTTTTATTTGCGAGCGAGGAAACGGAAGGTTATAATTTTAAGTATGGATTTTGCGCAAATTACAATTTTTATTCGCATCCGAAGCTGCTTTTACTAAAAATAAAGACCATTACTGCATTATTGAAGCGTAGTTATATGTAACGGTAATTTATAAAAACATTAAATAAAAATAAAATGAAAAGTATTCCATGGTAGGCTTTGATGTCGAACAAAAGTTGTAATTTCATTGACGCTGCTCGTTGTACTGATTGTCGCATAAATGCTGCGACCACTTCCAAACATTGTCGAGTATCCGAAGAAGAAAAAGTACATTTAAATCTCATTAATCGGTCGCTTCATCGTAACAATAAGAAGCGTAAGGTATGAAATTGTAAGAACCTGCCTTCCATAAATATCATTGAAATTCTTAATTTGGCTTTTTACATTTTAGTGAGGAATTGACACTGCGTCACATATTTTAACACGATTACTGAACATCGAATGGCAATTTTAGTATGTTCGTCCTGAAATTTTTGATTTAAAAAATTAGAAAAAGTATTTAGAAAGTTAACAATGATGAAAATAGAACATGAATTTTTACAATTAGATTTCAATCCTATGACTTGTCTACAAATTCTGAAGAAAGTAATAGAGTTTGCAGAAAGTATAAAAATACGTCAAGCCTAAAGTAGTCTTGGCTCAAAAAACTCAGGTCGAACGTCATCGAAATGCTAATGTACTGCCAATCGACTGACGCGGTGGTACACCATATACATTTTCCTTTGCATTACATTTTCTGGATACTTTTGAAACATGCATGATTATGTAAACAACGCAAAAAATTATATGACGATACGATTGATTTGCTACAATGTCCGCTTTGTTTATCAAACTCGAATTCAAATGCGAGTATCAAGTCGCAATCCGGTTTTTTTTTTAAGAATTGTGTCTAACGTACAACAATAACCGAATGGATTTCATAGAATTGAATTGAGGACGTAAATTGTAATAAGTGCGCGTGTTTTAAAGAAAACCATTCATCATCAATGCTATACGAAGTGTCAAAGAAATAAGCCATTAATAGTTGTAAAAAAATGAAAGAGAACGAATTTCAGAGCTACAAAATTAGTCGTATACTCGCGTTTGTAAGTTGCGTACAGACGAGCTCGAGATGTACAGTTGTTTTTTCTAGTAATTCGCATAGTATCTTGCGTAACTATATAATTTTATTTGTAGATAATGGCGAAGGATTTTTTATTTATTTAAAAATGAAATAAGAGATTCAACGGCGCCGCTCCCTCCTCCCAGCTATATCCTCGAATGAGCATGGAACGATTCCTCTTTTTGTACATTATTTCAGAAAGAAAAGAAACAGCTGTTGACGCGTAGTGGCGTTTATAATTTTATTTTTATTTTTCTCCTCTCACTGTGTAAAGATATAGCGCGCTGCTGCAAATAAGCAAATGAAAGAAGAAAAGAATAAGATGAAACTCCCTTGGCGAGCAAAGTTATTTTGCCAGGAGAAAAGTCTGATAGAAATTTGTGAAAAATGTAAAAATTCGACGTAATCTCGAAATTATAATCCTTTCTTTCGAACGAGGATTTGTATATTTTTATATTTTTTTCTATTAGTTTGCATCAGGCTTTTTTGTACATAAAAACAAAAGGGAATTAATTTATCATAAGAGAAAGTTTCAGATATTAATGTTGTGATATTTTACAATGTAATAATACCCATTATTACCTGTATTACCGATTGTATTATAACGTTTATTTTTATTTAGAGAAGCGACCCAAAGCGCAAAGCGAATGCGCCCAAGAATTGCAAAAGCATCTTCGGTTAATTTCTATATAATTTACCGTTGTTGACCGTCTTTATCTAACTCTGTGAAAAAGATGCGAACTTCCATGTGCTAATAATAACATCTTGAAAAATCGATAAAACTGTTACTTCATTTTTTCCTGCAACCCACACTTTTTTATTTATCTACTTCTATTATCTCTTGTAACTTTTAATAATCAGCATAACCCTCTTATTAGATAAACTGTGCTTAAAAAATAATAAAGTTAAAAGGTAGTTTTCACTTTTAATGCTGTTCTAATTATAGTAAAGACTTTAAACGAGGTATTTTAAACGTTTTATAAATAGAATAACCATTGAAGCAAAAAGAGTTAAAACTGATTATTCTTGGAAGGTCATGGAGGAGTTGGCCTTGAATTGTCACCTCAAAGGGCTTTAATTATATCCTATACATTTATACCACAATAAAATACTTCAATGAAAACAAATCGATCACAACAATACCATATTTATATATGCACAGTTAAATTCGTTCTTAGTATATTAATCATTTAATTTATTAGAAAAATAATTTTATTTATTTATTATTGCTAGACCATTATTATTAAGTATTTCATTTGTGAGAATTCAAATACAAATTTTTAAAAACAAATGATATAAATAAAGATTTATTCCACAAGATGATATTTTGAATTTAGCTAACAATGAAATTATTTTATAAGAAAATATTGTCTCTTACTGACGATATTATAACGTATTGTTTACATCAATACGGCCTTCGGACAAAAATGCTGGCGCTAGATTGCCTTCACCTAAATTGGCATTTATATATGTACTTAAAAAATACACCTTTGTTACTCATATTACTACTAAAATAATAGATAATTAATATAATAAAAATAAAGTAGTTTTATAATTTTTATTACGATAAATATTGGCTGAAAAATTAATTTTATTTTTTGACATTATTGGATATTTTTTTCTTAACGTTCCTTATTTTGCCCAGTTTATAAAAATAAAAGTTTTTTCAGTAAGAAATGAATAATCAAATCCATATCAAGCGAAGTGAAGAAAAAGGTCACACATCGCGCCGCTGCACATCGAGGACGACTGACGTGAGAAACCATTATTCGCACACCTGCATCGGAGAGCATCTGAAAACCGGGAAGCGGAAAAGTTCACTTTCTCTCGGCGACGCGACGCGGGGAGGAAAAGATCTTGCCGACGTAATGTCCGGTCGATACCGGTAACACATTACGTTATATGTAGTTCTGTGTGCGCGCGCGTGCGAAAATGGCCTTTTTTGCGCGCGCGAGCATTCGCCGCACATTAGAGCGCGGAGTTGCGTTCGAGGAAACGCAAGCACGGGATACCGGAATCGAGTGCGTATGTGGGTAACGTTGGAGATTTATGTGTCGTTTGAGGACTAGATATTAACGTGGAATTAATGGACTTGTTTGATTATGTGATTAGGGATTTTTTGGAATTGTTCATAATTTAATTAGCTTAATACCTTATAATAAAATCCCATAACTTCGAATGAAAAAACCTCATAGGTAATGAGGTTTATGCACGTTTTAATAAGGTTTTTTGAGTATCTTATAACAGGGGTATATATAGGTTCGGATTGAG
>JAPYZO010004400.1:0-21913 GCA_030522905.1 Torymus flavipes | reverse complement strand
CGGTAAGAGTGATCTATTAGGTCAAGGAGCTTAAAAGTGTAATGACACGATTGGGTTCGCAAATAGTTTCGTCATTAAAGCCAAGTTCGGCGGAGCACGTACGTGGCATACAGATCAAGCCTGCGAATGACATTAAATGAAATGAAAGCTTATGGCTGATGGATGCATTGCAGAGAGGTGCGCGCGTGCGAAGTAACCCACAATATACCAATGATTTATTACTGCACTTGAGCGAAAGCTTTAACGAAAATTGTAGCCTGCAACTCTTCAGTTATTCTATTTTAAACAACAGCAATTTAAACGATGTCGATGCGGTCGATTACATAAAAATTATACTTATTTAGTGTCTGCGTATTTTACTGCCGAAACTAATTTCCACGGTGGATTCTCCACTTAACCGCGAAAGGAAAAATAAATCTTTGCACGCACTTACTTCCTCCGACACAAAAGCAAGCCATTCGCTCACGCGCGTCATAAGAGCCATATAACTGCCGGAATTAGGAATACGCGTAATTCCGCGCCGTAATACCAACGCACCTAAGTAATACCATATATATACACCCGACGCGCGGGCATATAAGCAGCCTCGTAAATATCCTGTCCCCGTGACAGCCTTAATATGCATCGGTCCCATATATACCTACATAGACTCTCCTCGTACGGAACAACAAGGTAGTATAATATATACGAATAAGGGAAGACAATTTCGATTTCGAGTAAACATTCGGCAGGCGAAAAAGTTCGCGCTCGCGTGCGCGTTATACGCGTGGAAACTATAATGGGCGCGCGCAAGCTTGAGTATTAATAAACCGGAGACGACTCGAGTTTCGCGCGTGTATTACGGGAAGAGAAGGGACGAGAGGTATAAATCAGGCGCGAGTGAAAGAGAGAGTGAGAGAGAAAAGTAGACGACGCGACGACTCGCCGGGTTTGTATACTAATTGGGTACGGTGGCGAGGAGGACGGACTTGTGGGAATTTTTGGGAATGGTGAGAGTTAGATAAGAGCCGGAGATGGGGAAGGAGGTGTGAGTAGCTTTTTGAGGAAGCTGAGACGTTTTGGTACTGTAAAATTGTTTCCAGGGGAAGGCAATTATTCGAAGAGTACACAAATTTGTTATGATGGTGAGGTTATTCGTGCGAGGAAAATGTTTCTACATCTGAATACAGTTCAATAGCAGAATGGGATATGTTGCTGAAAGGCTAAATTTTTTAGTGAATGCATTCTACTATAGAGTAAACGCTATTTCTTTTTATATTTTTAGTATATATAGTTGCGGTATATTAGCGTAATTTATGCGCTACTTCGTCTATTATGTTGAAACGATCCCTTTACAATAAACAATTTTCATGTATATAACACTGGACTCGTTTTCTCGTCAGCTTTCTGCAAAATCGGTAAATAATGTTGCTCCAAATATAAAGCAATTGCCGGATGTAATTTACAGTTTAACATCGCACTTGAGAAAAGTAGCGGCGCCAATAACCGATGATTCATGCCGCGAAAAAGGACGACATTTTGTCGACAATTTGCAAAAACAAAAAGATAAAAGAATCTGGTATTACATGCATTGTATTTTACCGAGGCAAAAACAAATTGTTGGGAAAAATTTACAGGCGATAAAATACGCCGAAACTCAAAACACGGTTATTTTCGTTATACCGCAGCGAAAACACGTTCATTTCATTATACGGCAAAATATAAGAAAACCCCGTATAATTGTCATCGAACATAAGTGCATATACGTCCGCCTACCTCGAATGCGAATAAATGTTTCTCGGAGCTCTACGCGTTCGATTATATATATACTTATATATATACACAAAACTTAATCCGATATACTCTCCTTTCCATTTCGCATGCCACATATTATATACAACGCGAACCATCTCCTTCCACACCGCAGCGGAATGCACAATAAAACACGGCCACGGCCAGCGCAATCGAAAACCTCCCGTTCTCATATATTGCGAAATTTAATGCGCAACGCACTTAGCTGCGACTCGCCGCTCGCCCCTCTTACCGTAATGAACCGCCGCATCACATCTCCGCACGACTCGTCCCCGAAAAATAGCGTTTCACGCGCAATTGAGCTCCCATCCCCCACCTCGAGCAACTTTTCTTCCCTCCCAAATCGCGGTATTTATACTCCCGCCCGAACTTTTAGCCGCGTGCGCGGATTATGCGCGAACTTTCTTTCGCAGCGGTGCTGGATTTTATTGCGCCGAATTCTATATGTATAATATAGATACATGTATATACGTATATACACGCGTAAAAATATATGTGTATACGAGTCGTCGTCGTCGTCTTCGGCTTACGCGAATATTGTGCCGGCGGAGATATCGCTCGACGCAGACGCGCGTGTCCCGTAAAGTTTAAGGATATAGGTACGCGTGTGGTTTTAAATCGACTACTGCCGAGAGTTGGTATATTGTATATATAGTGTGGACGAATTGAAGTCGACGACGTGAGGGGCTGGCGCATTCTCTCTGCTTTGGTTCGGATGTTTGGTTGGTGTAATACGGGAGTTTATAATGTTATTGCGGTAAGTCATCCACAGCTTTGTGAAAATTCTTTTGTTTGAAATATACACAATGCTATTTTATATATTTAAATGCTTTAAAAGGAGATATTTTGTAGATTTGGAATAAAAATTCTATAAAATAACAACCCAACAATAAAACACAATTTTAAGTTCGATTTTTACTAAAAATTATTTCATCTCTACTATATTTTCAAACCTCACTATAGAACAAATCAGCGAAAACCTCGCTAGTCATATGTATAGCATACATAAACCTTTGCGCATCTCCTCAGACTATAGTCGCAAAAAATCTAATTACACACACACACACAGACACACAACGCTGCAAAATATTGACAGAGTAAACGCAATATTCCCCGAATACAAAACGATTCCGACCCTTTCTATACCCCGAGCGTATATGTAACATGTCTTTGCGCGCATCCCATATCTCAGCGCTCGTAAAAACAAACTTTTTACGATTCATAATGGGATTGACTGACGAATCTCTGCACCTCCCTCCTCCCTAATCCTCTCCGCTAAACTTTAAACAATATAAACCTGCTATATAGAGAGATTAACGCCCAAAACCTCGACCCTTAAATCACGCGACGCGAGATGAACTGCGTGCGGACGGAAGACCTACACACACACACGTTGAGGGACATCCGACGGATCGGTCGCTTTGAGAAATGACGTGGGTCACCACAGCGCGCCCCCAAAGTTCCGAAATTGATCGCTCGAGTTTTCGCGCGAGTGCTAATGTCTCCTCTCTCCCCTCCTATCAATTTCCGTCGGCAGCGTTTTTTCCTGCTTAGCGGCGAGGCTACCACCGCACACGTGCGATTTTTGGTATACGAGGTTTGCTTTTTTTATTGGGCGGTTCATTGAATAACGAGCTGTGGATGAAACGAATGGATTAGAGGGAAAGATGTATTCTGTGGATACAGGAGGGATGTTTGAATGTAAATATTGAGGAGATTTGTCGTCATCGAACGGTTAGCTCGTGAATTTTTGAAATGGGATATTAATGGAGCAGATGTTGGGGTGAATATGTGGGGTGCTGCGAGGTTGATGTATTAATTTTTGTATAATATATTTAACGCTATAGGGGATGGTCGGAAAATATGCTGCTATGATTCTTTTTCAAACTAAAATCTTTGACATTGTCATAACATTAATAATAAAACGATTAGGGTACAGAATTCAACGCCCAATGGCGGAGATTCATTTATAAACTACTGTCAAGAAGTTTCAGGACTCATAAATATATATATATATATATAACGCACATCGCGCGTTCTATATGTCTTTGAAATTTCTCGTGTGTTAGGCACTAAGCGTCAAAGTGAATGTCTTTTTATGTAAACAGCCTGCAGGTTTTGTCTATTTTGGTTCTAGCTGTGTGTACGATATACTTATATTCTAAGCTAAATTCAAATCGAAAGAATACTTAATTTAAACTACACGAATAAACGATAAAAATCTTCATTAGCCAAAAAAAACGCATATGAAATATAGGTTTTATTGCAGATGTAATTCTCAGACCGTGTTACACAATACTCGCAAAAACCATTAAAATTCATTCCTGTCACTTCTAAACTCTCTCGAATTGCGCGGATTCTCATTTCGAGCGCTTACATCATCAACCGAACTACCGAATTACGAGAACGCACGCGACACCTGCGCGCGTCAGTGTGAATCACTCTTCGAACCTAATTTCCATTCATCTCATAAACCATCCTTCACCTCCTACCACTTCCACTTCTCTGCGAGATAAATCCCCGCTGCAATTCGGCCGCATCCTCATATTTTCCCCGCGGCTGCCTATACATTCTCATCAGAAAACATCTCTCCCCTCTTCGCGAAAACTCGAGCGCCGCGTCGTCGAGTTACCAATTTACGCGCTCCCGCTCCGGGTATATATAATTGACGTAAATTATTGTTTTCTGCGTTATCGTTAGACAACAGCATAGCGGAACTTCGAGTGGCGTACGTTACGCCGTCACTCATACCTCGTTACGTGATGTACGTCAAGTCGGTTAAAATCGTAAGAGCTATAGGGCGGGTAATTGCGGTCGAGGGTATAAGATGACCCTTTGCAGGGATTGGGTAAATAATATGGAAAATTCGCTTGGCGAAATATAATAGCAGGGAAAGGGATATCTGTAATTTTCAGTGAAAAATGATTGCGCGGGGAGTAGAGCTGCGTGCGTGGCTGAGGACGCGAGAGGACACGAGTGAAAGTGATTTAGAGTGCGGAGGATTATACTGCGTGAAAATGTGTCGGAGCAGGAGAATTTATTCGCCCTCGTAGTCGAATATTATTTTTTAATTCTCTATATGGGGACGCTAATTTTAGGAGTACGATATATTTTCGTCCTTTTATTGTACATATATGTATACATATTAGTCGTGATTCTAATATTAATCGTCTTGCGGCACTAATAATCACGAAAATTAAAAAGATTACTATACCTAACAGCTAATTATTAATTGTAAGCGAATTCTACGTGTCGCTTATAAATATATTTCAAACGACCGCCGCCCTGTACAATTAAACGGTACTAAAACTTGACCAACCAGCAATCACTGTGCAAATTTCGTATAGTGCGTAGCCATGAGGCGATAATGTAATGCTCTCTCATCCTAAATCTTCTAGATGAATTGCAGAGAAAACACTGAGAGACCGTAATGGCCCCCCGCCGAGTAGCGGCAGCTGTGAAGTACCCCGTTGAGAAGTCTTGTATCATTGATTAATTTCACGGTACTCACCGGATTTTCATAGAGATGACAACAACAAAAAGTGTAATTGTCTTACATTGGTTGATAAATATTATACATGATGTCATTCGGTATGTGAGATCAAAGGAAACGATAAGTTGGAACAGTTATTTTAAATTACACAGATAATTAAAAGATAGGTATACAAAAAACAGGGAATTTTGTTATCAGAGGTGTTATACCATTTACATAAGAAAGATAAAAATTTGCCCATTTATATACGCGTTCAAATGAAACAACAAACATAGGTGAATTTAATCGTATATATCGTTAACATTAAAGAGACACGTACAATCCCACTTTACGGAAAAGCCATATAAACTGAAACCCAAACGATTCCTTTAACAACACTCCAACCAAACAGAGACAATCTACAATACCTATACATCCTATATACCCTCAGCATACATACAAGCGAGTACACAGGCCCAATCGAGCAGCTCTCCGCGTTCTTACACTCGACTTCGCGCCCGATCCGAACGAGCGACAAGCAGCAAATTTATGTACGATCCGTTTACCTCGACCGTTCTCTCATCGTCGCTATACACACGCACGCACGCGCTTCCGAAACTCTCTCGCCGCGCGCACGCGTGCGGCTCTCCATATAAGCGTGCACGCGCGGCGCGCTGAATTCCCAGATTGGCCAATTACTCAAATCGCTTTATCCGAGTGCAGAAAGACAGGGCCTCCTTATATACGCGCGCGCCTTATTTATAGGCGTTCCGGAGCACGTGTATATCGACGAGGCATTTTTTTTATCTTCTTTTGTTGTGTATAACGAAAAGATGCGGCTCTCGAGTGAACGCGTCGGAATCGTGGAAGTGAATATCGTTAGCGTCGGCTTGAATGGTCGCGTGGAGGGAGATTATCCGGCTGGCTTTTCCGATATAAATCGCGGGGTTTGGTTAAATAAACGGATGATTGCGGTAGAGTAGGAGTGACGGGGGTGTGATAATGTATATTTTCGGGTGGAACAGTTGGGGCGAGTTCGTAAAATAAAGTATATATATATATCAGTGGTGACTTACGTAAACTACGCATTGGTGTTATATTTACTGTGATTTTATCGTTTTCTTTTTTATTTAAATATACGTTGATATTCGTCCAATTAGTATATTCATACGTATAAAAATAAAAATATCATTGATATTATATATTAAACAAATCGTTTAATTTTCTCGTTATATTTGTTTTTAATGTATCCTCTGCATAATTGGAGATATTTAATATATATCTAAAAAAAGAATAATACTTTTGAAAAATTGAACGTAAACGATGATGTCCTATACATAAATTCAAACTTTATAAGATGATTACAAGTAAAACTAATTGAACGTATAGCCAGACGTTTAGTTGCGTTATCTGTCGAATCTTCAAAGCAATATTCTTACCTGCATGCGATATTCTGCCTCTAGCAACTAATTTTATTGTAAACCTTTTATATTAAGGGCTTAAACCCATCTATAATTTATTAAATAAATAAATGAATTTTATACTACAAATACAACATTTCGTTTATTTAACCTATCATACGCTTACAAACCTTAAACCCCATAACCCACTGTATAATTACAGCACATATAACGACACTATAAAAAAATCCTTACATCCTAATCCATATTACAACCAAATTCCCAGGCTACCCGCAACTCCACCTCACCTATACATACTCCCACACATCACACATTTCATATCCCGTACCGAAACCAAAACCGCGCATCTCTCCCACCACGAGAGCAACCCGATCACTCACCCATCACACATCGATCTCTCAACTCGCACACAGCACAGCTCACTCGCGTCTCTCTCTCGTCCTCGGAGCCCGTTATTGTGCTTAGGTTATGTAGGTCGATCATTTCCGATTATCCCGATCTCCGCGCGAGTCCTCGATTCGCGAGCTCTCCTCAAGTACGATCAGCGCGAGCGCGCGCGTGCGCCTCCTTTTACGCGGTGCTGCTCCGCGCGAGAGTGAGATAGGGAAAGCCCGGGCAAAGGAGGGCATTGCGTGGCATTGCGAAGAACACGTAACGTCGAAAGTGCGTGCGTGATCGTCTCTCTCTCTGAGCGTAAGTACGTTGCGCATTTTTCTATGTCGCCTAGACGTGTGTATATTATTGCAGAGCGCTTGGGGACCGAGATTTGGGATTTTTCGGCTGGCGAGTAGTAAGGTGTACAAGGGGATTTTGAATGCGTTGTTTTCGAAAACAATGCTGATTTTTTAATTGGAGAGTCTTGGGTTAAGGTTTGTATAAGTTGTTGGAGATTTCTGCCGCATACGCGTTTTGACTGCATTGACAGGAAGTATAATTTTTTTTTTTTTTTTTTTTAATCTGGTTTTATGTATAAGATAATAGTCCTGTAAACATATTGTTCATCAAAACACATCATTTTTTATTTACATTTTGTTCTACCTTGCGCAAAATTACGTAAACGGAAAGAATCGTAAAATTAAGTATCCTAATCACGGTCGTAGCTTAGGAGACTCAAAAAGTATAACCGCTTAATTCAAAACTACAGCTTGAGCGGACAAAAAAAACATTTTTCATTCTACGGAGTACAGTATATATTTTAAAATTAAAATAACCACTTTTTGTCTTTTCGCAAAGTACCTATAAATATTATAGTCTTTCGAGTACACTTAACTTTCAAAAACTAGAGAAAATAAGTATATAATATCACAAACTAATTATCAATTCTAAAACGTATTTTCTCCAAGCTGCGCAACAACCCTAAATCACCATCTTATAACCATAGCTTTAAAAAAAAATCTCTCCGACAAACGTTCCTTAAATACACTCAAACCACTCTACCCCTCGTTCTCCCTTATTTTCACCGCAAGACAAATTCAGAATATTTCTCAGCTCGGAAAAACCAGAATACACACACACTCGCCCGGCGCATTCTTTACATCCCCTTGCGTCTTTTTATCTCGGGGTATATTGCGCGCGCTGTGTATATATGCAACGCTTTTCCGCGGTGGCGACGACGACGAGACACATTTTCACTTCCGCGCGCGCGCCCTTATTTTTTCTTATTACGCGGATTTGGTCGAGCGAAAGCTCTGATTATTTTACGGGATTATATATAAATATACGTGTGCGTTGAAGATTTTCGTTTTTCAGGAAAAAAAATGAAGAGGGAGGGGTTTTCGCAGTGAGTTCAGATGGTGGATGGGTATATTTTCGAGGTGGTATATTTAGAAATCATTCGCGTTGTTTAAAAAGTACGTAGAACTGGAATTAGTTATGCTTCGACATTCAAAATGTGAAAAAGGCAAGTATAAATTTGATGTTGAGGATACATATGAAAGTAGATACAGGACACACATCATCAGACATTGATATGTATTTCGCGAAATTGTAATCTCGTTTCTAAAATTAAGAATGCGCATACTATGCTTAATTTTAAACTGCCGTTTTAAAATAAATACTAAAAGAAAGCCTAATAATTTGATAAAGATGAAAATTTATTTATCCAGCAAAAAGACTCTATACACATGAATTTCCCCATACCGTCAACATTCACGCTTAAAATCGCGTGGCAAAATAACCCGAACCGTTTTTCCGCGAAAACTTTTTAGCCGGTAAACCTGTCGACGGCAAAGCCGAAAAACGAAAACACGGAGCTTCACACAGGCGCGCGCGATCGCGGCTACCAATAAGCGATTGCGTTTATTTCAGCGCTCGGTGCGCGGTCGTGCATGTATGTATATATATGAACGCCATACGTATACCGCAAGCGTTTTTTCATGCAAAACGCGTCTGTTGTATAGCTGTAATCTGAATAAAGCATCCATACGCGAGGTGTTTTTTTTTGTTTCGCCCGTAGATACATGCGCCGTTTGATTGGCTAAACGGCTCGTTAGCTTTTTGTCAGCGCTGCAATGATTTTGAGGGCTTGAATCCGATATGTACGATGCAAGGATTTGCCGATGCAATTAAAGTCTGATCGTATGTATACTTTTGACACTGGCAGGAGTAATTGTTTCGTAGGGATAGAAACTTTGTGTTAATGTTGGCTTTGTAATAGATATAAAGAGCAAAGGTTTAGCGCTTAACTTTTTCAATACCATCGGAATTGAATCCATGGAATTACCGTAAGTATTGTAACACTAACGGCCTCGATTAATTAATTGTCAAGTAAAACTTCTTTACTCGACAAATTGTTACTGCACCGAATTCAAGCGTGTATATATTGCTCTAATTTTTTACGTGTCTCGGTAATACGCCGAAACTTTGTCCATTTAAAAGTAAATCGACTCCTTAGCGTAAGTAATTTAAGTTTAAGCAATTATTCAGATTAACATAAACTTCCGGGACAAAGATGTTAGCTCTCTCAAGCGCAACTTTCTTATTCAGTTGTTTCCTGGTAGAAAAGAATCATCGCAATATTTCTCATATATATACTTTTACATTATATACCTAAATTGAAAACGAATTTTTAATCGCGTCGCAGATAGTTAAGTAAATCTTCAGACCCAATTTCCAGTCGCCCCGTCAATTATTATATTTTCCAAAACGATCTTATAGACGACACACATATGAAGTCATAACTCGGGAGCCGCGGGCGTTAAAGGCCCGCCGGCCATTAAGCGTGCGCAAACCTATCGCGTGTCGTAGACTGAGTAATGACGTATATAATAATCTCGGGTAAAAGTCAATCGCGCGACCTGTGTATATTACGCGAGCTATACTATACTCTATAGTCGCCGTCATCGTCGTCGTCCCACGCAACCACGTCCATTTCTATCGAGTGCGAAGTGTATAAGTATACGGAGAAAACTAATAATTTATTTCATGTGTATGCTTAAGGCGGTTTATAGTGTATGTGCGCGGGTTTATTAGGAGGCCGGGTGTGGTTTAGCGGTATTAAAATTTCGTGTAATTGATGTAAATTAAAATATGGCGTCGGTGATTTTTTTAATGTCAGTTATGTCTTTTTTAATGATCTTTAATATGATCGTATTACTTCATCATTGGCTCGCGATTGATGTAAACATCATTGCGTGATAAGCAAATAATTTCATGTAACTTTTTCGCGTAACGTAATACATTACTCGTTAAGAATATTTAGTTTTCGTTCAATACTTCAATTTATACTTTCCACAAATTATAGAATACTTTTTGATGAAATATCTGACAAAATATTTCAGCAGAATAAATACAATCTAGAAAATGGCCGATCAACGTGTTCATTGAAAGGTCAAAGGTAATGTTATTCGAGGATTCAATACGATGCTACCAAAAAAAAAAAAACTTTTCTTTTGAATAAATTTTACACCCGTTTGGGTTGCTTTTCAATAAAATGCAAAATACGTATTGGTTTCAATCAATTTCGTGAAATTTACATGTTAATGGATACGTTTCACTTACTTGATTTTGCATGAGAACGCGAGTCATTTTTGCGTATAAAGTATTGTAGAACGCCAGCACAATCAAAAGAAAACAAAGAAACTCTTTTTATATCAAAATTTTTTGTCATAACAAAATCTATTAAAAGTTTTGTTATGTATTAGTGGAATAAATGTATTTTATTTTCATGGCATTATTTACTGAAATACATTAATAGCATTTCAACGTTTTCATTAGCTTAAAAGATTTGCAGCCTTTACAATAAACTTGGGTAAAAAATCTCTAGTAAATAGTGTACATATGGCACAGTCTATTTCCTTTTCTATTTTCTCATTTTTTCTCAACGTTTCCACAATTGAAAAGGGCAGCACGTACAGCAGCGTTATAAAATTCGCATGACGTCACGACCACAATGCGATCTAATACATTGTCCACAATCTTCTCGTATAACTTTTGCAAATTTATACATATAGCAATTGTAAAGAATGAAAAAACATAAACGTAAATTGTTTGTTTTATTTCCATACTTGGAGAAGAATATTTTTCCTCGATTTTCCTTTTAAGCAAACTATATTCGAGCAAAGACGCGATTTCCACTCACATGCTACTGCAACAGAATTTTGTTACTAGGCACTTAGTTCGCTATGATTGAAGACATGTCTTTCTGATCTTGCTGAATTCTACTTGTTCGTATACGAAGAAATCTATGTGACAGTAAAGGAGATTCTGATGCTTATGATAAGAAAACAGAAAACGCATAAATTGTAATATTGCTTAACTAAAATTGCAGTATTGAACAAACTTTATTTATAGCAGATAACTTGAGAATCAAGAAATGCAGTAAATATACAAGATGAAAAATGGTAATAGTTACTATAAATTAGTTACATTTGTAATGGGAACAAAATTCAAAGAACGCTATTCATTACGTTAAATTAAACCGTAAATTTTATAACGCATAACATCAATATTGCGATAAAGATGTCGACTGTTCCCAATAAGTGTATTAAGATCTTATACTGTTCTGCAAAAGATACCTGTACTAATTTTCTATAAGAGTATAAAGTTTTATTTATCTACTTTAATATTAAAAACTCTTAGAAAATATTTCATCATAATTATTAGAAAGCATAGTCAACTACAGATTACTGAACTGTAGAAGTACCATATTTATAACAAATTTTTCCGAATTCCCCTAACTATATGCAATACGACGGACAACTACAAATACATTTTCTTTTCTCAACGTACGATATTGAGGCAAAAGCATCATCCTCATCAAAAACTTCAGAATGATCGTTTCCCAGTGCACACACACACACATACGAAAACCTAAAATAATGCCAAAAAAAGTACTCACATCCTGGTGACGTTGGCGGCAGCCGGCAGCTGACTGCACTCGGCAATACCGGTGCCACGGCAGGTGAGCTCTCGTGCAGCTGGCGCGTTGCCTAGTACCTCGCAGAACACCTTCACCTCTTCTTGGATCAACCTGGCAGTCGGCGTCGCCGTCGTTCTCGTCGTCGTCGTTATCGTCGCCGCCGCCGCCGCTGCTCCTGCTACCAGGACGAGCGTCAGGAGCGCGATCGGCAGCGGCGCGAGCACCATCCTCCGGAGCTGGCCGCCCGGTGCCGCTAATTCCCATCCTCCTCACCGGCACCTCGGGCCCATCATTCTCTCTCCGCCCAGCCGTCCTGAGACTCCTTCGTCGTGATGGCGAATTGCTGCTCGTTGGTTTGCTGATGAAGGCTGTGGTAAGGCTATATTGAGAGAGAGGTGGAACGTATACGCGATGATGGTTGTTATATATGCGGAGAGACGCGAGGAGCGAGTATATAGAACAGCGAGCGGATGGAAATTGGTTGATTTGTTTTTTTCTTCTTGGTTGAGCGAAAATGAGAGGGAGATTGCTATCGGACGATGTTTGAAAATATAGGGGGTGGTTTTGTATTACGATTCTTTCGTTATGGATTCGAGGCCGAAATTTAATGGCGTTATGCTTAAATTATATGTGAAAAGTTCAAAGTGCTTTCGATAATTCTATGTAAATTAAATCATATATGAAGTTTTATAAAATTGTTACTTTGCTATTGGTATTTTAATGGGACACCTTACAATTACTATATAAAATAATCTCAGATTAATTAAGTTATCGATCAACTCGAATGACAATAATTCAATTTTATTGAGAAATTGACGCAGAGAGGTGTAGAGATGCTTTTTTTTTGCCGTAAAACGAATCAGCATGATGATTAAAGGATCGAGTCCCAAGTAGCCATGTATACACAGTGTACTTTTATCATCACGCCAAAGATTTATTTAAAAACTCACCGTCCCACAAGCCTATATAAAACCCGTCTACCGCACACCATCTCAATTAGTACAAACCATTTTGGCATATTACAAAACGCCTATAATTTTTACATATATGTATATAGCACACACGGGTATATATACAGACGGCGAATGCAATTACGTAAAGGAAATGATTATGTTGTCTCCTGGGCCGCCCCTATAACTTACGCTTTAACGACGAAAGTTTTACGAATTGCTGCGCGCGGGGAGATGCATTGCGCGCGCGCGCCTCGAGAAATTGTTAATGGACCGATACCGAAATGGTAGCAGTTGGTAGCGTCGTTTTGAATGCGCGCGGCCGTAAAGTAACGACGTTTATATACATGTGTGTGTGTGTGCGAATGTGCGCACACGGCGATTCAATTTGTAACGGGGCGGCGGCATGACGATGGTCATTTAAATGTTTACGATTTGATACTTTGTTTTATTGCGAATTTAACGAACTTTTAACTACGAGGACTCGTCGTAAAAGTGTATAGGTATATTATAGTATGGTTAATTCAGTTATGTTAACTTGATTTTATCAATTCTATAATGATACATGACATGCGATATCTTGGAAGATCAAATAGAACTATATAAAAGAATTAAATTTCTTTTCCTATATACACTGGCTTTCCGAATTTTAACCGCAACTATTCTTCTTCACTTTGCAAATCCAAAGCAGCGATTTAATTTATACACACGTCGCGCATTTGCAAGCTCGATCGCTCTCTTCGCGTTCACGAATCACATTCCGACCCTATAGGTATATAACGGATAATAAAATATACTGCGAAAAACTCAGCTTCGCCCTAAAAATACACACGTCCGGTTCCCGTCCATCCCTCATACCGGCTTTATATATATCTTCTCGCGACACAATATCACCGCGCTCATACACCTCATCCGTCACGCTCAATTTTCGAACGCACAAGCTCCTTGAAACAAAAACTCGCCGAACAAATATCAAATCGCGCGAATAAGAATCGTACCAGCACGCGCACTTTCCGCGAAAATCACCCTCTCTTCCCCCCCAATTTCCATATATCAATTCGCGCGCCGGTCGCTCCTCGCGCAAACATCTACTTTTCTTTCTCGCTCACATATATAATAATGTTTCTCTCTCTCTCTCTCTTTTTCTTAAAACTGTTCAGTTTTTCATCTCTCAGAGATTCCGATGGCACACAGACACACGCGCGCACTCTTCTCGAATTAACCGCACGGTATACAGTACAGCATGCACTCCACACCGTCGCTGCTGCTGTTGTCGCGCTATGTGTATCCGCGCCGCGGTACGTTCACCGACTGACGCGGCCGCCGCGCGCGCGCGCTTCGTGCTCTCCGCGCTCGCTCTCCGTCGACTTTCTCTCTCTCTTCCTCCTCCGCACTGATTTCCTCTCTCTCACGCTCGCACACTCGCCCTTTACCCCGCTCCCATCCCCCGGTTCACTCTCTCGTTCATACTTTCGTCGCGCGATCGCGGCGGCGACGTCGTACACCCTGCAGAGAGAGAGAGAGAGGGAAGACGTCCTTTTTTTGCTTTGTTGGTTTTTGAACAGAGTTGGTATATTCGAAGCTGCGTGCGCGAGGGATGAGAAGAAGAGAGTGGAAAGAGAGCCTGAAATAGGGCCAATCTCGCGAAAGCCCGAGTGCGCGTCGAGGTGAAACGAGGCTTTGCGAGAAGGGATTTCGCGCGCGCGCGGGGTTAAGGACTTTATTGGTGCATTTGTTTATTAATACTTTCGAATGGGAGGATCTGCGGGGTCGAGTGCAAAAAAACGACGCGATTGACTGGAAATGCATTTTAACCAAAATACGCCGTAAAGCATTCGCGCGCGAGCTGATGGCTTATGTAAGAGGATGTTTGTTATGTGATGTGTTTACAAATAAACAAAATTCTTTAAAAAGAAACAGCTTAAATTCGATTAAAGATATGTGCGTAACGTGAAAAGTTTTTTTCGGCGGAGTGTCGCATTCTTTGGCAAAAAACGTGTTTCTTGGGATACATGTTGATTTATAATTGACGTATGTCTTGTTAAAAAAAAAAGTAAATGTTGATAAATAATTGTAAATGATAAAAATGTACGAAATAATGTAATAATAAAGTAAGTGTTATTTATATCAGAATTTCAAAAGTTTTTCGTGACTATACTATAACCAATTTTTAATAGTTTTTCTTATAAATGTTTATACATTTTATCACTTACAGTATTGATATTCTTAAAACATACAAATACTGATTATACTTTTGTATTAGGATTTTTGTAGTATAAATAAAAATCAAATTTATTCAAAAAGTATTTATTAGCAGTAAAAAAAGTATTTTCTTTAGAATAAAATTAAGTTTCTATAATTTTATAATACTTGCTACTAAAATTTAAAGTATATGGACTCTCTAGAATAATGACAATATAAATTTTGTTTTGGAAAAAGTTCATCCATTTTGAGTAAAAAGAATAAACATCGATATTATCAGTTCGTCAAAGCGAAAAGGGAGCAATTAACGATTCCTTCTTACTTATTAATTCATAACTCCTCTAAAAATATAACGTCCACGTGCCAATATACGCACATCAGTCTTCATGTATCCTCGATCATTTCGCATACTGCAACTTCGAAAGCGAATAGGCGAACCCTCATTTTTTATTTTTCCTTAAATTTCTTTAAAAATCTTCAAAAACAAAGTATTATTTTTCATACAAAAAATAAAAGAAAAAAATTATAAATCTAAAATCGTATCAACAATATTCACACCATAACACAGACCCTTAATCAGCCAAAAAAAAAAAAATCATATCAGAAAGGGTTAACCTCCCTTCGTACCCATATCCTTCTCCAACCTCGCGTCACCGCCACCCCCACGTAATACCCTCACCTCCTCCCGTGACAAATATACGCGCGTCGAGCTCTTTGCTCGTGCAGAGCACGCGGCGGCTGCATTTTTACCGGGCCGCGAGCGGCGCGCACATCATCATCGCCCACGCGCGACGCGCGCGCCGTGTGTCATCGGTCTCTCTCTCTCTCTCTCTCTTTCTCGCTACTGCAGCGACGACGACGACGCTGATGGTAGCAGAGTAGTAGCAGTCACCTCGATCGGATTCTATTTTTAGCGTGGAGTGTGTATAGGTATACAACCCAGAGAGCGTGTATGTGTTACTTATATATACGCGCGTCTCTGTTTTCGTTATCGCTTCGCTTTGATCCCTCTCCTCTCGCTGCGAATCGCTCAATTCCTAGAACTAGACGATTCGCGAATCGTAATTATAATATAAGACACGTGAGTATAAGCTCGATCGATTTTGGCCTATTTTACGGCACATCGGGCCGCGCGCGCGGGAATCGCGGCGGCGAGAGAGAGGGCGAAGAAAAACTCGCTCGTAAAATTAGGATTCCCGAAATTTCTCTCCAACGCGCGACCCTTACACACGCGGAGAGAGAGTATAAGAGTCCGGATTCTAAAATTAACGAGCGCGCGTGGAAGGTATAATGTTATACCTTATACCCCATACTGGCGTGCACGTCCTCTCTCTCTCTCTCTCTCTCTCTCTCTCTCTCTCTCTCTCTCTCAAGATTCCTGCACAAGATCCCTGCACGCGCGATTTTCTGTTCACGCGCGGAGGCGGCAGCCGCCGCCCGGGTCTTATTAATTCAGCGCCGCGACGTCTAATGACGTGCGCGCGCGTACAGTCCGACGAGAAAACTGTATGGGGGGTAATTGCTGGTGTGTCAGAAAGGTGCCCTCATCGTACGTAAAGCCACATGAGGTTCTGATCTGGTATCTCATGGATGATGTTATGTCAAAACTGGTAAAAATTTTTTTTCGAAGTCACACCTTCCGGATGCAATTTTTCTTCTTATGTCACAAAGTCAAAAAGTATACGGGAAAAGCCATGTACAATTAAAAACGTTTTTGTTTCATTTTTTTTTTCAATGTTGGAAGAAAATGACAAAAAAAGGCCTTTTCTTTGAACCTCAGCTATTATATCCCAGAAAATGTTTACTCAAAGTTTCGAAAAAAGAAATTGATACCAGAAAGAAAGAGGTTTTTTTTTCTTTATTTGAAAATTTAAAAATGTTGGTTCCTCCAATAGAGTTTAAAGTTAAAAGTCAAAAATGCAGAAATCACAGGAATCGGCAACCCTGACTTTTTTCGATGTTCAACTTCAAACTCCTATAACTTTCAAAGAAATCAATATTTTTTAATTTTCAAAAAAAATGTGTAACCTCGTTCCTTCTAGTTTCAATTTCTTTTTCGAAACTTGGAATAGAACATTCCTGGGCTAAATGGCTGATGTTCGAAAAAAGGTCTTTTTTGCCATTGTCTTCAAAAATTTCAACCTTTGAAAAAAAAGTGTGACAAAGACGTTTTTAATTGTACACGATTTTTCCCGCATACTTTGTGACAAGAAAAGAAGAAAAACATCGTCCAGAAGATGTACCATTTTAAAATAAATTTTGACCAGTTTTATGGGCGCCTTTTTTTTTTGTCATATATGAGATATCATAGTAATCAATTAAATTCGACAATGAGTCACGCAAGATTATTCTACAATCTTTGTTTCCTTCACATGCTCGCATTTATCGGAAGGCCATTGCGTATATTTTTTACCGATAATTCAATTCAATTTGTATATACCCGCAGGAGGGATGCAAATTGCGCGTGAGAGACATTTTTTGCTCGCTCACGAGAGCGCGCGAGCGCGTGTATATATAAGAGATATCGAGAAAGATTGGAAAGGTTTTTTTTTTCTACCCACGGCCAATTGTTTGCGGCGCTGATGCTGGAACTTTTGCTGTATAGGCATATACATACCAAAAACTTAATCTTGTAAATTAAGCGCGTGCGTATGCATTGAACGTTATTGTTTCAATTTAATATAACAGCGAAATTTGACAGAAAAACCAGAAGATAATCCAAGGTATCAAACGCGATGTATTATATTATATACCAAAATAAATAACATTATACTTCTGCGTCATAAAAACGAGATGATCCATCACACCCCACGTTCTTTATCCACTACGTAACGAGCTACATCGTTTCCACATTATACCATTGATACATCCACCCACAATCCCTTGCAAAATCAAAAATGAAGAAGAACGCAAAATCAATCCCAAAACCATAAGATAAACCCACACCTGGCCACTCGCGCCAACCCATACATCTTCATTCCCGCGAAAGCAAAACACTTTCGAGCCCTCGCCGAACCGTTTAAAATCTTTCTTGAAAGCTCCCGTCCATTCGCCGACCCTCTATATACACCTGCGCTATTCCACCTCGCCCACGCGGCTAATGTCTTTTATTTTCCTTTCCCTCCTCTCTAAAGTGTTTAGCGGCATCTCCCCTTTAACTTTTCCTCTCAATCTCCTATGTTTTTCCACTTGACGGCGGTCGAGCGCGCGTGTATATACACACACACACACACACACACACACACACACACACACACACCTACGTTTTCTCTCTATCTTGCGCGTCGGGGGAATCGCACGCGCTATATACACGCCGGAGATACGGCGCGTGGGAGTAGAAGAAGGGCGCATAGCCGCGACGACGAAGGAGTTTGGTGTATATATAAGGAGGGAACGAGAGTGAATGGTGCGATGCGTTTAAAAAGGGTGCGCGGTTTTTGAGTTTGAATGGGTTGTCGATTATTACGGCGTGTGGTTGATGGATAATATCGGCTTTTTCAAGAGAACGGTTAAAAAATATTTTCACAACATAATTAAACGTATATTTGATGTAGCTAAGTCTTGTTTCTATAGTTTTAGCAAATCTGTGAAAAACATATTTATGACATGGCGCAAACTTGATCACTTTGCAGTCAAGTAAGAAAAATCTTTTAAAAACGTTTTTAAACTATATTATAAACCACATATGTCCGGGACACATCTGATATAATGAATTACATACTTTAGCTTAATCTAAAATGAACAAGACAATCATTTGAGTATAATACGGTAATTTTGAAAGGCGTATTATTTAGAATACATTTCAGCGTTGCAATACGCTTTTCTCGATAAAGTGATGGAAGAAAAACAATGAGATAAAGGAAGAAAAATAAAACTTTCTCTACTCGAAACACAATCTTCTGTTCTTCGAAGTAACCCCAAGCTAAAACGGATTACAGCCACACCTTTACCAGAAAATGCCCCTCCTCCCATGTAAAGCCGGCGCTTCATGCGTTACCATTCAATTTTCCCAAACTTCCACTTTGCAAACAAATATTTAAATTACCTCGTGGAATTCCGTTAAAACAAAAGTTCACCATCCCTTGCAATTTACTCCCGAAATTTCTGCACATGCAGACCGCAGACCTACCGTTAAAATTTTTGGCGCCAAATACGTCTGAGAAACGCGATTCAGGCGATGCTCATACACATACATATGCACAGTCGTTTAAATCCCCGACCAAACAGGCAGAATTTCCAGCTGTTAAAAGTTAATCCAAAGACAGATAACCGCGGGCGCGCAAGTGTATAAAAAAAAAAGAAGAAGAAATAAATCTAGCGTGCGGCTTGGCAATTTTCCTTGCACCTCGCGCGCGCCCGTCTGTGTGACGTCATCGATCGCGCCTTTCTCTTTCTCTTTTCGTATATATAAACATCGCGTTTGCACGCAGCCGGTGTATATACGTATGTGCGCGCTATCGGTCGGAAGTGTCGGGGCTTGTTGGGCGAAATTTCGTAATTGACACTGGGAAATATGCCCTGCCGGTTCTCTCTCTCTCTCTCTTTCGGTGGCGAATAGCACCGAATAGACGAGACTACGAGAGAGAAAGAGTGATATGTGATCGACAAATTACCCATCCGCAAAGATTTTATCATGTTGTGTATATTACCTTAATGCAATTTGTGTATAGAAGGTTTTAAATATTTTAAGAGTTAAAATATATTGTTCGCAATGTTGATGAATAAGGTTTATAATAAAAAGGGGAAAGCGAAAATTTATATAACATTTAAACAGAATGAAATTTAAATTTATTGTCATGTAAACAAATTTATTTTAAAAGAAGTAAAATTAATTATACGCAAACGCGCTCGTAAATATATTTTTTATAAGAACTGTCATTCAATCCAGTATTTATATCGTTAAATTTTTCAATTCCACGCATGTAAATAGTTGTTCTTCGTTGATAATAGCAACATAATCATGGTGTGAGGTTTTTAATTTAAAAATTGACCAACGGTTCGCCAACCGCTAGTTAGCATTTTTATCAGAGTAAATATTGTTCTAACAAGATTACAACGTGTGCACCTTCAAAAAACATAGATTCATACTATATAATAAGATCACTTATTAAAAAAGTATAAATATCAGCACTATATACCATAAAGCAACGCATCGAATTCATTCAAAACCAACAAGTTCCACTTCTCAAAAACACGCACAAAATTCCTTACCCCAAAGCCTGTCTCTCTCTTTCTTCGAATACTTCTGAACGCTAGTGTACGCCATTCCGGGCGATTGCACATGCGCTGCTTATACTTACGTGTGCGAACGGGCGGCGGGTGCAAAGTCAATTTCGCGATCCGGCGACACCTGGAGAAGAACGGCGGCGCCGGGCGTTAAGCGCGGAATAAACGAGACTTGGGCGCGCACGGGGGTAAATTAAGTTTACGTTGAAAGTACGACGTAGCTGGTATACGACTTTTCCAAGTCGAGAGCGGCGAGACGGAGTTAGTTAAAGGCACGAAAGGTATCGGGTGCGTATGAGGAAAAAGTGAAGTTTAAGGAGGACAGTTGATCTGCCAGAGGTTGGTATTTGGCGATCTTATCCTGCCTGGAAAAAAGGAGGGGCGCGCTACTGCTCTTTCAGAGGTACAGCAGCGCTACTTCTGAGTTGGGGCAACGGCACGTCGCAATCGAGAGAACCACTCACCCGAATAATGGGCAACCAGCGCTCCTTTGGCGAGGGAGCGCTGCTGTACGAAATCGTCCGGCAACTGTAGTTTCAGCAGCGGCTGAAACCCCTCTCACCACCGATTCACCCCTAAAATGACCGAGTAGTGACCACGGTAGTACTGCTCAAACCAGATTTTCTTAATGTTTTCGAGGTCGCTGAATACGAATCTGAAGTTATTTTTTTCGTTTAAGTGGGACAATAATTAATAAAATGACGATTTTGTAAAAAATGAAGATAAAGTTTTGTTATACTTTTTAATACTTATCTCGTTGTATTTCAATTATAAATATATATTTTTTTAATTTACTAGCTTATTCTCCACGATATTACCTACAAAACAGGCTTCACCCGAAGTCCGCAAAGTAATTTTTTACTGTTTAGTGAATTTAGCGCATTAGTCTTTTTCTGCCAAAAAGTACAAATATTTTTATTGAAGAAAACATTTTCTTTTGTAAATACTTAAATTATATCCTAATATAAAAATGAAAAAAAAATTTATTTTGATTATTTAGAAATAAATTGGTTTATATATATTGCGTAGTAGGAGCAGTTTTCGATAACTGTTTTACGCGTCGGAGTAGTTTTCTATAACTCCAGAACCCAGTTTTCGATAGGTTCCGTATTATAGACATACAAATTAGATTAGAAATTAAAAGTTAAAAACTAATGACTTAATATTTGAAATGATTCTTTGTGACCATGATGGTGTATTATGATTTCTAAAACCAATTATTGTAAAATAAAAGAAAATCGATGTTTTTGTAAAAATATCATGTTAAATATAAATTTAAATTTTGTGAAGCTAATGCCCGATCAAGATTTAATGTAGGTAATGCAGCTAATGGGTATTACAGGCAAGTTATTCGCGATTGTCCTTTTTAATTAAAGGCCCAATGAAAAAAATCGTCAAAAGTACGAAAAACAATAAGTTAATATCTTATTGTAGTCAAAGAAATCAATCAAGGTATTACTAGATCATCACTAATGAGTCCAATCTAGTAGCC
>JAPYZO010004399.1:0-11329 GCA_030522905.1 Torymus flavipes | reverse complement strand
GTCAAAGAATTTCATTTTTGTAAGAGGGCCATTATACAAAAATAACACACATTTGGAGACGTAAAGCTATGATAAGTGCCACTCACGTGGATGGAATGTTACAGTTTTTTGCAATTTAGTTCGTACTTTTTATTTTTAGATGTAGCAAAATAAATGGTTATACATTATTTGGTAAAATAATAGAACGGGAATTCACAGAAAATTATGTGATAATTAGTAAGGCTACATTTTAATATACTTTAACTGCGAATTTATCCATACGAGATTGAAAAAAAATTACATTATTTAAACTTTAAGAGTCGTTAAGTGTAGAATTTTTTCGATTTTTATAGCTTACATTAAACACTAACTACAGTATTATCTCAACCTCTTAATGCATCCGGTAAGGTTATACAGTTTCGAAGTTACAAGATAAATAGCATTTTTACGTGCACAATATTAGCACATACCGCGCGAAATAATCCAGAACAAAGACCATTTATTATTTACATATACCACTTAACAATACCGTTTTTTCCCAAAAAAAAGAGGAACGAGGCAAATTTCTCATTACGAAAAAAGTCTCTCTTCCTTTCTCATCTAACCAAACGAGACACCGCGAGAGAGTCAAGCTTAACCGCCGCTCCGTACCATTGTCACAGTCCGCCGAGATCCATAAAATCAGGCTTCACTCCCATTCCAATTCCCCAGCCGACCTGTACCACGAGAGACGTATATATATACAAAAAAAGAAGGCATCGTTTCAGAAGAGGAAGAAAAACGCGAAAGACAGAGGAAGCGGGGCACGAAAAACGAAACGAGACAAGACGGAACAGAAGCAGGTCGGTTCGCGGCGTCGGAGGAAGAAGAGAGAGAAGACATCCGACTATGCTCGTCCGATACTCTTCTCCGCGCTGCCCTCGCGCGCAACGACTAGAGCAACGTCCGTTCCGGGCTGGGGGGCACCCGAGCCTCGCGCGCTCCTTCAATTACGGCACGACTGTACACCAGTGTATGTACGTGAGTAGTGTACATGTGCTGGAAATTGGAAGAAGAGATGCGCATGAATGTGAGTACACTAGTGTGCGCGCGCGAGGAAACGCATAATCGCGCCCCGGGAATACGTGTATCTCGCGCCGCCGCCGGTCTGCGATGCCCTCGAGCGTGACAATGTGTGGGTATATATATGAGAGTGGGTGTAGGCGCGTGGGAGGGATAGGGCAGGTGGGTAGGGCATGATTTTTCGGGATGATCTTGAATAATTGGCCTGATTTATGGCTAATTGTATGTGATTAACTGTTTAGGGATAGAGCGGCCGAGATAGATTGCACATAAATCTTTAATTGTATAGGTAGGCGAGGTTATTTTTGTGGGACAAAGTCGAATTAATGTTTGTTTTTTTCATCATTAAAAATAGTAGTGCACTTTCAAGTATAAAAAGTAACGAGGCGTCGTGCAGAAAAAGATTTTCAGTTTTTAAATTAAAAGTATTTTTTTTTTTTCAAATTTAATTAGTATTTTATTGAAGGCAGCTCGGCTAAAAATATTTTACGTCAATGTTTTAATCCGCGAGACGCTTCGTTTCGGATTATTAAATTATTCAGAGGCGCTCCGCAGCGATGCAAATTTTAAACTCGTTAGCACATCAAGTTTTTACAAATATGATTGAGATTTAAACACGCCGCGAGGTTAACCTTTGAAACCAAAATAAATTTCTCTCGTTAAAATTGAAAATACAGTGAAAATGTTGAGTTTCGTTCTACCTGTGTAGAGTACAATTTCTTAACTGAAATCTCGACAAGCGCTGCTGCTACTACAAAGTAAAATGAGAATTTCTTCATATAATTAGAAAATCGTGACTTTGAATACCCGACTGCGTGACCTCACTTTTCACAAGTGACATAAGATGGAATTGGATTTCTTAAAAGCTCGCGCAGGTTTCCGATGAAGTTCTCCGGTATAATGCAAATTCATTCGTTTACCAGAGAAGTAAATAAATAAATTTGAATCAGTGTGAGAATTGCTGCACGGTACATTCGAATATCATTTCTCTGGCAAGGAAAGTAAAGTTGTTATCGTATTAACTCATTAAGTTGTTTGCCAAGTAATTCGAGACGGGGGACACATTAAAGCTTCATTTGAAGTTATTAGAAAGTTTCAACTGTGACCGTTAAAATTTATTTTTTGCACTGTCATACGTACACCATTAGTTATCAAAATTTAATATTTATGTGTTTACAAGTATATATATTTACTTTTAAAAGCAAAAGTTTTCATTAAAAATGAAATTTAATTCAGCAAATTAATAAAAAGAAAAACTTTCAAATTTTCTCTTACAAACATAATTAATAACATTGCAATACAATTATTTTCAATTACCATTCAAAATTTATCATCGCTCTCAATATCCGCACTGCAACGAACACCTGACTCTGGATCGTGAAAAAATCGCCCCATTAGGTAATTGCGTTCACCTCGAAACTGGTTATACACATATCCCCCCCACGTCGACGCGCGACAGTTCGGAAACTCGAACCGGATACCTGCGGCGTTCGGATGCAGGTAACGAGGCGACGCATCTCTTCTCTCTGGCGTATGTACCGTAGAGAAACGGGAGAGATTTCTCTGACCTTAAAATGCGCTCGCGGCTCCTTTTGACGGACGCGTCTCTTCCACGTCTGTGTTTATAACTTAATTGAATTCGAGCTCGATCGATGCTCGCGTATACGAGGGAACAAGTGACTCTCGTGAGTCAATGAAAGGCTACCGGTGACTGAGCGCTGGCGTGTTTGACTAATGAACGCGGCGGGACTGAGTGAGTTTTAAGGAGCTGGTAATAGAAAAGCTTTACGTGTGTTTCATGAAAATATACGAATGTATTTTAATGTATTTTGGGCTTTGAACGGTAGCGGATGAAACGTTACGAGTTCATTAGTATGAATGTGCGGTAAGATTGAATAAGTATAAGGCTGTTACTCAATACGAATAGATTATCGGGCAAGTTCGATGAAAAGGAAACCAATCTATGTGTATTTCAAAGAATGGTATATTCTTTTTGTGTTGGAAATGTATTGCAAAATATTATTATATTACATCTAACAGATGTACAAAAAATTCTGTACGAACGCGATCAAAAGTTCCGTTTATTGAACCAATTAACTCCTATAAAGAAACAGACGATACATTCATAAAAGCGTAACCTCCAATTTAATGTTAATTGAGAGCATTCTTACATATTTCATTTATTCATTGAAAAAAAATGTTATTTCATAAAAATAGTATATTTATTTTACTTTCAAACCCAAGGTATCAATTACATTTTTTTTGTCAAAAATTATACAAAAGCTTACTTTGAAAAATTAAAAACATTTTAGATCGAATCGATAAAATACTACTATAATACAAAAAGAGAACCTTCGAGACCTTGAGAGCAGGAACCCATGCCGGTACTTTGTTTCTTCCTCGTTGCATTTCAAAGATACCAAAAGGTGATATAAAAGCGATTATTGCCCTCTTATTTTCACGTAAAAATGCCAATCCCCTTAATCAGATCTTAAACAAAACAAAAACGCCAACCCCGCCGAGTACTAATTATAGTGTACATGTATAATCTTATGAAAATATTCAATTTCCAGGAATACGTCAACGCTGATGACGCTCGAAACAATTATAACTCGTCGAAACCTTTGAAAGTGCGCGTCAACCTCCGTCTCATTTTCTCAGGCGACTCTCTTATATTTACTTTTGCCTCTGTAGCGTCGTCGCGCGCGAGAAAGCAGGAAAGGCGTTTTTTTTTCACGAAAGCATTCCGCAGTAAAAAGGGATATCGCTTGAAAGCCTCTCATTTATACCTTCCGAGTGTATCCTTGGAGAAATCCTCGACGACGGCGTTGGCGGTGGGAGTCTCAACGGCTGATGTCTTCACAACCACCATCTTTACAACTGTGCACCATCGTATACGACGCTTCCTTGTGATTCCATTTATGACGGTGCGAAGAAGAAGGAAAAAAGACGAGTAAACGAGGCACGACAGATTCAAATTTCCCGCTTGTAGGAGGTCACTCAGCTGACGCGCTTTTCAGGGCGAACACGTCGATAACGGGCGGCCGATGACGCAAGGTTGTTGGTTCTCTTTCTCTCCTAGGTCAGGTGCACGACACATACACACACACAAGGCAGTTTTCTTACTCTGGGCACAAACACACGGCTGGCTTTTTTTCTCCGTCGATTCTGCTCGTTTCCACGAGCAAGCGCGCGCACACGAGGGAGATGAGAGAGAGTCGATTGCCACGAGAACTAGTTTCGCGCGCCGGCGCGCCACTTCGTTGCACTTGCACTGAGCGCTGCCGAGGAGGAGGAGGACGTGACACTTTTACCTTCCGCTCGGGCCAGAGGCGAGCTTTTCCACTCGATCGACATCTTTCCGGTTGAGGAGAAAGACAAAAAAAGAGACGCAGGTTTTCGTTATCTAAAAGACATGGAAATGACTGTAGATTCACTTTCGATTTAGAGCTGTTTTTACTTCGCGCAGGCGGTTTTGGATGGTTTGCGGTCGTTTTTGTTTGGCGAAGTCGACACGGATGAAATGTAGGTTCTGCTATGACTTTATTTCATGTGTTTTCTAAATTTTTTTTGTATTTTAGTTATTTTTGAAAAGGTCTTTTGAATTTCATCCGTGTTGTTGTTAGTGGAAGTGATCTGAATTAAAATAGATGATTTGTCACTGAAACTTTGATTTAATAACGCAGTAAAAGTTTTTAAAAGAAGAAGAAATGGTCATAGTTTTGTGCAAACTTGTATATGGAGAAAGTTTTAAATTGCTTTATCAAAACCAAAACATTTTGTCATTTCGCTATAGTAAAGCTTTGAGGTTGCGAATGTTATGCAATGGTAATATGAGATCTTTGTTACGTATTCTTTCTATAACTAATTTTTGTACATAACTCTATTTAAAAGGCCATTCATTACTTATGATAAATTGCTATTATAATTAATACAGTTTACTTTTATATAAATGAACAGCATTAACTTTATAACTTACTAATTTGTAAACCTCTTTTTTAACACTACAATGCCAACGTTAAAATTTTAATTAAAAAACATCCATCACGATGTAGCATAAAAATTAAACGACAAGCACTCCAAAATGAACAAATTTCTAATTGAAAACAAACACGACCGCATATCCTCCAACCAAAACCACGCCACACCACATCCCCAACACGCACTTTTGAATATACAATCCTTCTTGTTATACACAGCACACGAAGAATAAAACCGAATCAATAGATCACAAAAACTCGACGACGCTGCTCGCGATCCATCCACGTGCGATCTCTATATATATCAGCTTCACGCGGCTGCTGGCTATGTTCCTCTCAGAGCCAAGCTGCAGCAAGACCGCGACTGACGCGCGCGAGAGAAGAAGCGAGCGCGTTCACCTTCCTTTTCCCCGTCCTTCGCTCCCTCTCTCACTCCCTTCCTCTTTCGCGCTTGCGCGCGACGCACGTGTCGTTGCGCTCGAGAACGGTGTATATAGGTATAGCTATACACCGCGCGCGTAGGCTGTGCGATATAGAGAGGAGAGAGATCCTCGAGCCCACACCCTCAGGGGGTGGAAGAGAGGAGAGAAGGTCCTATTCAGCACGTCGATGACAAAGGAAGAGAGAGAGTCGCGTGCGTGCATGTGTATATATGCTTCTTCTCGCTGTCTGCGTCGTCGAATTTTTCCGGGATTAATTGTGGATGAGAGAGGGTGCGAGGTGGAGGCTAGGCGAGGGAGAGAGAACGAAAGGGTGCATGTATAAATTTTTTTTCAAGGTTAGGATATATACGCGGCTCTGGCTGCGAGAGATCCTTTCTTTGGAGCTTGAGAGAGCCTTTGTGTGGAGAAGATTTAGAGCAGCTTGCTGACGGTGTTTTCTCTAGACTCTTGCGTGTCTTCTTGATTTGTAGAGAATTTACTTTTGATGGTGAATTGAATTGGAGTAATGTATCGTTGCTGAGTGTAAGGTTAACAAGTGAATAAGTTGATTTTTAAGAAAATCGTTTTTAAATTTAGGAAAAAGGCGTATACCTGGTCTGCAAAATAATTTTATAAGCTGAGTATTTTTAAAAATAACATAATTATTTTACTATCGCGTCAGTATACTAATAGTATACTAATACTACTAGATTCGTGGATTGCAAATTGTAGTTAGTATAAATAAGAAGAAAGAAATAATTTCTTACAATTATATAAATAATAAAAGAAAATTACACATTTTTATTGTAATCGAAATAACTAAATTGGTAAATTACGTAAATTGCATAGAATTATTAGTAATTCAAAACAACAATAATAAGTTAAATAAAACAAAAATTTTTTGACACATACAAAAACAATTTGAGTATGTAATAAAAATTTTTAAATTAGAAATTCCTGAAGTAGTTGAGATATACATGTCATTTAAAGAAATACTTATTATTATTTTTATGATCTAAAAATTTTAACTTTTTCAAGAAATTTTCATCTGTACAGAACCTAAAACATTACAAAAATTGTCCCTACTTTTTCTCTTTGGCAGGGGGACAAGATCGAAAACGTCGAGGACAAAGAAATGGTGTTTATTCTTCGCATGTGTATACGTGCTTTTTACAGGGGGGGAAAGAGTTCGCTTACTGAGAGATAGTCTAGCAAAAGAAACGTAAACGTCATGCTTTATGCCTTGGGCTGAGACAGCCTTTTTCATAAATAAAAATTAAAATGAACGCTTCTTGGTGTAAATGTATGGAGAAAAATTTTGTAGAAAAAAATTACTATGTTTTATAGTAACTCCGTGGCAAATTCATATTTTTATAAAGATTCTTACAGTTTTTACTATAAATTGTAGTAATTTTCATGAGAAAATAAGCCTGTTCCATGTTTACTATAAAAAAAATAGCAATTTTTACTACATTTTTTTCTCCCTGTGTAAAAATTTACGAATTTTTATTATTGCAAAAATAAAAACAAAAATATTAAATATTGTAATGTAAGAAAAAAGATTTAGGTTCACTGTATATATTGTTGTAAATAACGAGCTACGCGTTATACACACACGGTCAAGAATAACAGTGTGAATGAGGAGGTTAATTATACGAAAATCAATAACCAGACTACATAGTAGCTAATTAGGTGAGTTATAAAAGTTCGCTCTGATAACTTTCACTTAACGAGCTGTTTTAAACGAAGTGACGTTCACTACGTTATCAAAATAGAATGCTTTATTCAAGACAACGAATTTATTAAGAGATTAATTCACAAGTGTCTGAGCTCAAAACGCTTGAACTAAAACTAAGTACCTGTCAATGAAACTCACAGGAACCGTTACTTTCTAAAAATTGATTTAAATTAAAACATTCTCTTTTTGCATTATAATAGACATCGAACCAAGTCACGCAATATCGTTTTAGATCACAACCTGTACGCAAATTGCATCTTTTAGGAGATATTTACTCCTCTGGCATCACCATCCACAATAGAAAAATTATACTTCCAGTAACGGGAGTAAAGTGAAAATTGCATCACAAATGACCGCGTCGTATCGCACATAACTGTTCCATACCTCGTTAATGATACAATCAGGCGTTTTTTCACCCCCTCCGAAAGAACAGTCTAAAATTCCGAAACTGCAACGCTCGAGAATGACGCCGCATATGCAAGCGTGCAGACAGAAGAGGAGGCGGCAACAGAGAGACGGAGAACAAATTCGTGTCCGGCAATCATGCATGCGCCTCCAATTTCCCGGAGACGATTACATCGTGCCGGCAGACTGCGCACACGTGAGCACTTGCTCATTTTAGCCTATAACGCTGCTTCACTCGTGTAAGCCGGTTAATTTGCCTTTACGGCCAAAAACTTTGGCGCGAATATAAAGCCATTAGCGCGCTTCTTCTCAGCAATTTCCCTCCCTTTTCCCGTCCCGTAATGAGTCCTCGAATTATCGGAAAATTGGGATCGTTATTGCATACTGCATAGCTGGAGTATCGCGGATAGAGATTAAAGTTCGACTCTGATGGTCTATAGGATCTTTATAATGTCGAGTCCAAGCCTATCAGGGTTCACTATTCCGATAATGTATTATTCTGTTTTATTTTCGGATACAGGTCCAGGTGTTTTTTTAATTCTAGCTGCTTTTGAATAAATTAAAAGATAAATATTGTAGTTGGTTTTTTTTTAAACATGCAGTATTAATCAGATAGTTATCATGAAACATTCTGAAAAATATACTGAAATAACGGTTAGAATTAAGCAGAAGAAGAATTAGCGTCTTTGCATTTACCTAATTCAAAAACATAATTATAAATTCTAAATCATGTTTCGCTTCATAAATATATATCTGTCTTAAAATGCGTTCTATTATAATTGAGCACAAAACCATTAAAACAGCTGTAATTAGAGCTAATGAAAATCCACAATCAAGACAAATCCCGTTGAAACGAGCATTACATAAAACTAATAAAGATACGATACACCTGCAAGTCCACCTACACCGTACGATCAAATCCTACAAAAGATATAATCTCTGGACAATCCAACGATAAGTTATACTGCATTCTCCGCAGAGTACAATCCAAAGAAAAACTCGCCCTACGTGTTTTTCCGTATCCTCATCTCGTGCACAGCCACTCGTTGTGGCAAAAACACAAACATCTCGCAACAACTCTCCTCTTTCTTTCTCTCTCTCCAACAAGCGCTCGCGCGCACGCGAATCAATATTACACGCGACGCGGAAAACGAGCGCACACGTTCCATCCCAATGGTCTCCCGACCTTTTTTTTCTGCGAAATAGTCATTGCGCTGCAAAGAGGCGGAAAAACGGAACCGAAAAGTAGAAATATTATCGATTGACAGAGGGATGAGGAGGACGGTTGGCAGTTGGCCATCGGTTCACATTAGCATAATTGAAGAGAAAAGATACGCGAGTGTGTATGTGTACGTAACGGCCAGTGCCAATTGTAGAAGGGATGATGCGGAGCGGAAGTATCGGTGTGACGCGGTTCTTCTGCTGTTGTTGGATGGGTGTGACTGCTGCAGAATTGGAGATGACGTGAAGAGAAAGCTCTGGGAGATCGATCTTTTGTTTGAGTGTTATGTAATAAAGCGATTGACCTGAATTTTATATAATAATTCGTATAGTAGTATGAGAAAATCTTATTGTTAGGGGTAGGAAAATTTACGAATTTCAATTATTGCATCCGACTTTGGATTTGAGCCAAATAGGAAAAGTGTTAAATATTTCAAAATTATTTTTAACATTGTATGGACTGAGAAAAAATGTTTGTTAAATTTTGCAATGTCACATTTTAAAAATAGAAGTGGATCGATAAATTTCGACCTGAACAATTAAAAGTTAGTTTTTCAGAGAACAAATACTGTTATTTTCAATTAAATCAAGAGGGCACCCAGAGGTGCAATTAGAGCTACAATTTCCTGCTACCTCTACAACGTACGATCTTGTAATATTGCAATTGTTAAAAATAATAAAAAAATAAAACGTTAATTAGTAGTTGAGTGGGTGTGTTATAATTTATTAACGCCTAACGAATATACAATTTAGTCAATTAATCACAATTAACTTCGGCTTGGAAGAAAATAGAAGCCATTTCAACAAGCGTACGCAAATCATTTGCTCTACCTCCACACGGAACTAATTAGAAATTATGGAGATCGCAACATTTCTGGTCAACCATAATAAAAGTAAAAATAATTAGTGCGATATAAAAAGTCTATCTTTGATGAACTAGTGCAAACGTTACGATCTTTTGATTCCTTGCCGAAAATTTTTGATTGAACTACGGTTTTGGCACTACGTGACTAGATTCGACAACGTAGGATTATGGATTTGACATTTTCCATTACTCCTATAGGTATTCGATATTTTCCTTCAATTCTCTTTTTTCCGAAAAAGTTTACGATGAAAATTTTCTGCAGATAGCTTTTAGTACGTGATAACTAACTTTTAACGTTTTTCATTACAAACACAAAATTTAGTCACGCTTTTTTTCGTATACTAAAAGTGTCAATGCGCGCTTGTCGCGCCGTATCGTGGGCCAATCAAATTTTTCATGTTCATTTCAAATCGACCAATTACAATCATTAGAGGTGACATGTCAAATCCATCTCTTTTTCGTATAATAGGATTAGGCTAATGAGTACTGTCCAAATATAACGATTCTCATATTTACTCTACATACATACAAAATTAATGTAAGCCACACTGTAATTCCATCTCTCCGCCGTATAATGGACATGTCTGATTCAAGATAATATTTACACTCCAATTTTACTTCGTTACACAAAAACAACACCCATTCCACTCATCATAAATCCTCTCTCCACTCCAACCTATAAGCTGAATTCGCGCCCTAAAAAAAGAGGAAGTCTTCCGCCGGCCTGTAAAGATCCGATGCATTTGATTACAAGGTCAGTCCCACTGTTGGCACGTGGCCGCCTCCGCGCCGGCGTTCAGCGGTTAATTAGAAGGCCGTTAATCCGCGCACACCTCATATAAGCGCTTGCGCGCGCGTTACACTTTCGGTCACAGTCTGAATGCGCGGGCGAGAGACCGCGTTATATATTTAAATTTCGCCGCCGTTCAACGGTAATTCTTTTTCGTTCCTCTTGCTCGCTTCTTTCGGTGCGATCCTCCTCGACTGTATATATAGATGGATACACATAGACAGAGTCGGGATATCGTTAAATTAGCGGGGCAATTAATTTGTTCCGCGGCGATCCTTTCACTTCCGACGCGCGCTGCGATGCGCTTTTCCCCGCCGCCGCGGTACATTTATTCTTCGCAGAGGATATGCAGCCGGGTTGTTGGTATACTGGCCTTTAACGGTGTTTATGGAGAATGATTAGATCATTCGGGAGGTCGTTGGATATGATGCGAGAGATGAGTAATTGAATTCAGTGAGGATTTATGAGATTTTCTTCGAGTTACGAGAGAGTAGGGCGAGGTGGAGATTTGAACAGGAAAAACTGGTTCGACTGTTACGAATTCTTATTTAATAAGGAATGGGTATAATGTGTACGAGTTAGCAGTTGTAAATGATATGCAGGAATGTTTTAATATAGAAATTAATAGGGGCATTCATCATACATGGAATTAATTAAAAACTACAATGATGCAATAATTTATAAAAGTATTTTCATTTTAACGTCTTACTTTGAATGAAGTATAATTTGAAAAACTTTCATAGGGGACATATTTGGGATCTAAATTTTACAAGAAGTAAACATTTAGGAGTGAACAATAATCAGTCAGTTTTATAGCCTATTTTATCACCAAGTTTTACTCTGCAATCATACTAAAGGTACTTACTT
>JAPYZO010004398.1:0-11329 GCA_030522905.1 Torymus flavipes | reverse complement strand
GCATAGCGCTTTCGAGCGTTGGCCAAAAGACAGGAGATCCGGCACACCCCATAGGGGATCTGCTAATAACGGTAACGTTATATTTGGATTCCGACGTAATACTACTATATGCATGTTCTCTACTTACGGAGATATTTGCTGTTATAGTCACTCATACGTGATACATACATGTAAATGAGGCACTCGAAACAAGTTTTTATACCACTCTAACCTCAAAATCATATCTTTAATATAATTATTCGGCTCTAGTGGTATAAAATATGGTTCGAAACTGGTGCGTAAGAAGATTTGTATCTCATGTGACTATTCTCACTCGCTTAGTTCGTGCAAAAACGCCACACGAGCTGAATTCGCACCCATGTCGAAATTTACTATTACTTTTCATTTCAAATTTTCTATGACACACACTGCCGAGAAATCGATTGAGAACCAGTGGGGGTCATTAATATCCCGCATAAGTGCTACTACGGAAAATTTTGTTTGGTACTTGTGCGGGAGATTCCCGTATACGCGAAATCGCAGAAGTAATATTTTGCAGTCCTAAAGTCAAAATATATAAAACAGAAGAGTTTTTAAAAATAATTTTGCTTATCTTATCAAATGAATTGGTAATATAAATGATACTAAAAAAAATTGGGGATTTATTAAAATTTTATTTAAATTTTAAAAATATAAGAAAACATTTTGAACTTATTTTGTCAACTCATGAAGGAAGTCTTATAATAGCGTTATAAACGATTTAGAGGACATTTGCAATCGAATGTAATTATCTCAAAAAAATTATGGATGTGTGTGTGTGTGAATCGTCGAACTTAATTGTGACTTTAATGGAACGGTACCTATACATGTTGTTTTTACTTAAACACTTAAAGAAATTATTTCGTTTTTATTAATACTACTTGTCTTATCGTTTCCCAGAAGGTAAAAGGTTACAGCTTGGCTGCGCGCTTAAAAAACTTCGTCGCTTCGTTTCTTTGACAATGTATCTTATTTTCTAGAAAAGTAAATTTTATACATTATATTTTCTCAATATAAATATTGTACATTTTTCAAACCATTTCACGAGCCGATCCGCGTTCTAACCTTCTTACGCGCTGAGCAAAGTAATTACTTCCTTACGCGCCGTGCCAAATTGTAACCTTTTTGCGCAGAGCCGAGTTGTTACTTTCTTATTAGCAAAGCTGAGTTGTAACTTTCTTATTAACAGAGCGGAGCTGTAATCTTCAATCGCGCTGAACTGAATTGTAACCTTCTTATACACCGATCTGAGGTGTAACCTTTTACCTCCTAGGCGACGATACGTTTAAAGAAATATTCCAAATTTTATTTTGTCATTGTTTTGGCTAAGGGAACTTATGTATTATTAAGGTGATGTGATAACTACACTATTACTCAACTCTGGGTTTTCATTTTTCTCCTTCAATTTTAAATTTTTTGGAAAAAACTCTTTGACACGTTGTAAGATTAACAAAGATCTATAACGTGTCAAAGAGTTTTTTTCTTAAAATTAAAAATTGAATGAGAAAAATGGGAACCCAATTTTGCGTCATAGCATGGGTATCGCATTACCTTAATGCACAAAAATAACATGAATAGCGATAGTAAATCCATAGTTATTTATAAAATCGTGAAATTTGTATGACTAGGTTAAGGTAAATATGAACTAAAACGATTTAATTCAGTTTCTTTTTGAAACAGTAATGCAGTTTTTTCGATATGAATAACACAGATATTATTAACTAATTTTAAATTGTCAAAAGTTAAAGGACATGCCTTGTACCGACAGACTTCTCTGCCGTATCGCCCACCATGTTTTTAATTAAATATTAATTGTTCAAAGCTTTTTCTTGAAATCTAAGAGTCTACACACAAAAACAAACTTATTACCTAATTCCCGGTCAAGTTTCAGATAAATCTATAGAAAATTAAGGACAAAATTTAAAAAATCGTAAGATACATATTTTGGGGTTATTATAGTAATATGCGACGTTACGATTTTTCAAATTTCGTCTTTATTTTCCAATAGATTTATCTGAAATTTGACCAGGAATTAGATAATAAGTTTGCCTTTGTGCATCAAGTCACAGAATTCAAAGAAAAGCTTATAATAATTAATATTAAATTGAAAACAATGTGTTCGGTACGGCGGAGAACTCTGCCGGTGTAAGACATACCCTTATGAATCGCCTAAGAAAAATTATAGGGGTATCTAAAATATATATCACGTTTATTCCCTACGTGAAAGGGTTCCGGGACAATTTTGACATCAAAAATTTTTTTGCATAACCGCACGATGCCCCCCAACTAATATCTGCAAGAAAATTTGTCCCCAAAGAATATGCGCGGTTGTCAAAATTTTTTATTCGGTGTCGCACCCCTTCATCCCTTATTTGTATAATAATATAAGAGTTAATTTTTTCTGCGTCATGAATCTCTTAGGGGTAGCTTTAGTGGTGGTCTCGGGGGTAGTTGCGTTTTAAATACCTTTTTCGTTGATATTTACCACTTTTATACTATTTCTGATCGCCTGATTCCGATTTAAACGAAAATCATGATTTTGGAATTCTCGTTCACGATGAACGATCCAAACTTCGGTTACATCTTTCTTTTTTCTCCAAGGTTCTGGAGAAACCAGCCTATAATCAACTTACAGAGTTCATTATTGGAAAAAATATTCTTGATCCTTTGCAAACGGGCTTCAGAAAACATCACAGCACGTCAAGTGCATTACTGAAATTGACAGAAAACATCAGATCTGGCTTTAACAAACGACATGTGACAATAGCAGTATTATCAACTTTTCAAACGCCTTTGACACTATCTTACCGACGGCACTGCGACAACGTATACTGCGCAACATGGGTTCGAGTTCCACTCGACTTTCTGTTGGATACACTCATATTTAATAGAGAGAAAACAACGAGATGCATACAAGAATGGCAACTTAGATTGGATAATGACCAATCTCGGTGTTCCACAAGGATCCGTGCTGGTGCCCTTGCTGTTCTATCTATTCATCGACGACATTCAGTACCTATTTAAAGACAGTAAGATAAACCACTCACTATACGCTGATGACCTACAAATGCACACGCAAGTGCCCTATGACGTGATTGACATTGGAATCTCGTCAAATAGCTGCCGTCGCTGAGCCGCTTTAAAAATGCTCTGCGCGAGCACTTATTATTGTTTGACTGAGATTCGTTATCTCTGCGCGAGTACTTGTCATTGTTTAACTGAGATTCGTTATCTCTCTGCGTGAGCAATTATTATTGTTTGACTGAGATTCGTTATCTTTATATTTTTTTATGAATACGACACTCATCCTAGTCCCTATGACTTTTTTTTATTGTATTCTGACCTTTCTTGTATACAACATTCTGACATGGTTTTACATCATATTTCAACATTACTTAGCCTATGTAGTACTGTGATTTTAATTGTACGTAATCCTGAGTATATTCACTAATTTTGACTAAGTGGGCTAACGCGATTTTGATAAGTGCGACATTGTACATATTTGTTACGTTTTATCTGATATTCTACTATCCCTGCTTGGCGAGTATAAGGAACGTAGTGACTGACGAGTAATAGAAAGAGATATACATTGGTAAGATTTACTGTGATATCTGCTACACGGTTTGAGCCCTGCTCACATTCTTCATGTACCTTTGTATTTTTTGGCTAATCCAGAAATAAATTTAATAAATATAAAAAAATATAAATACATTAATCCCAGTGATGATACTTTTAGATATTTGTTGGGATGGATGAAATCAGCCAATCAGCTGAAGGATGATATCACGGCGCAGGGCACGATGCCTATTGTATTTCCTCGCATACACGGGAGTGCGCGCGCCACCGAGATTGTAGACGCAGCTATGCGCCGAGTACCCAATGGTATAGTTGTTTTCACGCATCTATGCGCCGTACAAAACAGTAAGTCAACACTGCATGTTTTATGCCTAATGACTATGACCTACGAGCTTAGTACCCGTAGACTTCCTCGCTGATTGGTTTAGGTTTATCAGTAAACCGATCAGCGGATGAGTCTACAAGTACTAAATTCATAGCCCATAGTCATAAGGCATAATAGCATGCAATGTGGATTGGCTGTAACAGGTAGGGCGCGTACGGGACAAGCGCCGTGCGAGCGCATGGATGTGGTGCCAAAGGTTGAATACAAGCTTCTCAGAGACTGCATCAATAATCATACGCCGGACTTATGATGGCGCATATGACCGCGTGCGTGCAGGTAAGTTATTTTTTAAGGGGACATTCCAATGTGTCGGGTTGGAAAAATCTATTTTTTTTTTTTTTTTTTCATTTTTCGATCGTTTTTACTCATAGAATTATTACATCGGCAATGGAGATACGAAAACATTCAAAAATCTACTTGGAACTGCTCCTTACCGTAATGACTTTGTTGTGAAGAAAAAAGAATGCGTGTTACACGAAAGCTTCAATGTTTGTGTTTGGCATTTGGCACCTAAACATGTCTTTTGCGGCAAAAAATTTTTAGAAATTACCTCCCACACTGCATCTTGTGTATTTAATGAAGGCAAGAAACCGATACTAGAGATCCTGGAAACCATGGGATGTTCACTTTGCCCGGGAAGCTTGAGCTTCGCCGAGGTCTACGACAACGCGCGCGTACGGCAAGCCGACCGGCGCAGCTCGTTTATCTCAAAATCCGCTCGAATCGGCAGGAAAGGGGCTAGAGCTGCTGAAGATGAGCTCTACGACCAAGAGGAAGGTACCATCTATAGTCCGGGTATTGGTGATTAGCCGAAAAGGTATGTTACTTTAAACGCGTTTTTCTCAAAACGACATTTTTGCACCTGGCGCAGGTGATTTCTCAAAAATGACAGTGCGTATCGACTTCAAATTTTAACACGATATTCAACACTGTCATGGCTATCGTCCGAACCTCCAAGTTGTTTATATTTTGATTCTAACTTATAATTTCACCTGATATGTTGTAAAAAAAAGTGTTTTTCTTTTCTCTCTTTCACAAAAAACGCCGCCATTTTATTAATTCTCGATAAAATAAAAAAAAATGAAGGTTCGGATTATAGGGGCGATGACATAGATTAATAAACTTTCTCGATTCTCTGTTAAAGATCACCAGGTGAGCCAAAATCACATGTGCCAGCAGAAAACTTTTTTTTTTGCACACATGCATTTTATATTAAAAATAAATAAATAAATATTTTTGACCATCCAACAAAATTTATTTTACTCTCCTTGATCATACCTTTAAGGGAAAAAAAAACATTCGTTCAATTATATGAAATAGTTTCTGAGAAAATAAGCTTTTTTTATGCGCTCACATTGGAATGCTTCCTTAGTATCAACGTCGAATATCATTCTTTAGAACATCATAACGTATTTTCGTAGTTTTTCACAGGCATAATTTGCTTAATAAACGCTTGTGCTCAGTCTACTGTGATGGCGCTTTGCTACAAATAAAGCCATGGAAAAACAAATAAACTGACGATGACGAAACATTTTATGTGATGTACAACAGATTCAAAGGCAATCCAGGATTCACCCTTTGCGGCGTTCAATCAAGATACAAAGAAAATCTCTATGTAATTAAAACATAGATTTTTTAGATTTAATCACTTTCATGCAACCTGTCTATAAAAAGACTCACAGTAAAAAAAAAGGTTAAATTTTAAAATTTGGATTCTTAAAAAATATAAAATAAATAAATAAATAAAATATATAAAAATGAAAAAAAAAATATGTAAAAATAAAACAAATAAAGATATCAAAGGAATAAAGAAAAATATAAAAATATACAAAAAAGCGGCGTAAAACCGATTGACAACCTGCAGTCTGTGCGTCCTGGGTGCGTTCAAAGTGAACAGTGAAAAAAAAGAGAATATGAAAAAAAATTTCTGGAATAACGAAAGACTTTTCAGTTTAGTTTATAAGAATAGATCACTAAAAATTCCCGCAATATTTTGTAGTGACTCCTATTTTGCAGAAGCGAGAAAGAGTCATTTGATCATTTATTAGCTGTCCTTATCACATTATTAACTTATTTAAACATTTAATTGCTTTTGCAACGTCTCCGCTCGTACAGTATCTTGTTTGTTGCACTACCAAGAGTAGCTCCAAATTTTTTGGGGGATATTTATATTTTGCAGAAGCGAGAAAAAGTCATTTGTTCATTGAATATCCGTTTTTAATAAATTATTAACTTATTTAAACATTTAGTTGCTTTTGCAACGTGTCTACTACGACAGGATACTGTTTGTTGCACTACCAAGAGCTGCTCATGATTTTTGGAGGTATTTTTATTTTGCATACGCGAGAAAGAGTCATCTGTTCATTAAATGTTCGTTTTTATTAAATTATTAAGTTATTCGAATATTCAATGGCTTTTGAAGCGCAACCGATAGTACAGGATGTTGTTTGTTGCGCTACCAAGCGTAGCTCTTTATTTTTTGCGGGCATTTTTATTATTCAGAAGTGAAAAAAGTCATTTGTTCATTAATTTTCCATCTTTATCATATCATTATTTTATTTAAACATTATATTGCTTTGTCATCGAGGCCGCTGGTACAGGATCTTGTACCAAGAGTAGCTCCAAATTTTTTGGAGGCATTTTTCTCTTACAGAAGCAAGAAAAAGTCATTTGTTCATTAAATATCCGTTTTTATCAAATTCTTAATTTATTTAAACAGTTAATTGCTTTTGCAATGAGTCCGGTAATACAGGATATTTTTTGTTGCGCTACCAAGACAAGACAACAAACAAGACAATTTTACGGAGTGGTGAGAATTCTGGATCCTCGGACCCGCTATGCCGAACTCCGGACGCATCAAAATGTTACTTTATGACCTAGTACTGAGAACTAAGGTAAAATCCCTAATAGCGGGACAAAAGCAGCATAGGAGAAAGTTCATATGTATATTTTAAAACGAATTAGTAAATTTTTTTAAATATTTTAAATATAAATAATTAGTTTTGTATCCCCTTTGCTGTTTTATATTAAAGAAAACTCAATTTTTAAATTAATTAAGTTAAAAGTCATACACAAGATGCTGCGATAGCGGGACAGCACAGTTAAATTTTGATGCAGTATCGGGACGAAGATTGGAACCGATAACCTGAGATAATTTTTCAATAATCTCCGGCATAGGGATACTATGAAAATTGTGTAAGTAATTTTGAGACAAGATTCGTCCACGTAACCATCTTCGAAAATTTTATTTCTGTATTATAATGAAATAAATTTTTTAATTTATTCAATGTTAACTAGACCAAGCAGCTAATTACGTGCACAATGTTCACGAATTCATGCTTTTACTCGTTGAAAATTGTAGTATTTTTTGTTGTCCCGTTTTAGGGCCAGATATGCAGTTTGTCCCGCAGTCGGATATTCTACCTTACTATTTTGTTATCGGAGCCGTGAAATTCTTAATGCCAGTACGTTAATTAGCCGATGTAGATAGTAGTGGACAAAGTCAAAGAAGTGGATCCAGGGCCGCAGCTGGTCGGTATGAAGAGAGATTGGCACTCACCCTCCACCCCCCCCCTCCCCACCACAAAAAATGCATTATAGGAATTAATACAAAAACTCACAAAAAATACAATCTCACATCTCATCTCATCTCACATTATATTAAGCTGATTCCATTTTCTCTGGTTCTCGAGTTTCCGGCATTATGGATGTCATAATAGTACATTACGATACGTGTGACTAACGTAGCACTTTTTTGCACGGCGTAAAGTTAGGGCCCGAACAAAGCGAGGGTCCAGAGTGCTCCTTAGGTCACAAGTTTCGTATACTATTATATAGCACTGTCTACCTAAGGCCACTGTCACGTCTATCTGTCCCCTAAGTAGTCCTCATTTGCACCATAGGTTAGCGTACGGGCATAGCGAGTACGATAAACAAGGTGCAAAAAAGTATTACTTAGCTCACAGATAGAAACAGTAGTACCCCCACTCCTCTATGCCGCGGCGTAGTATACGCAAGTTCGAGCGTGATTAGCCCCTGAAAACATACGGGCGGCCTACCTTCTTCTTAACTTGTGCTGGTCACCTTGTTTTTCGATGCCGAGCACTACAGAAGGTTGCGGCTAACGCGATGTTTGTTAGCTGTAACTCGCAGACGGGATGCTAGTCACTAGAAAACAAGGTGACGAGCACGAGAACAGAACGGAGCAGATCGCCCATATGTTTTGTAGAGGAGTGGGAATACTTCTGTTTCGCAGTGCCGCGCGCCACTGACTTTTAAGGTGGATACTTCTTTCCGTGCAGCGCTGTAATGTTTTTTTATGGAGCACTCTTATTGGACAATTTTTAGGTCAATTTTCAGGACAATTTTTGGGGGGTTACTTTTTGGGTTAATTTTTGGGTAAATTTTTAGGTCAATTTTTTGGTCAATTTTTGGGGGGAGCGTTAAAGGACAGTCGGTATAGTTTAAAGATAGTTTAGGAGCAGTTCAAGACAGTTCAAGGGTTACAATACCAGGGTTTTATTTCGATGACACCGAAGATAGCAGCTTACAAGGGTCACACCAGGGATGCGGATCCTAGATTTTCCTAGTATTGCAGGATCTTTTTTTCTTTTTTTTTCCTGATTAAATTCTATGGCATTATACAGTAAAATGTGAAAAGTCCTTAGAAACACTAAAAATTAAATGATTGCATGGCCTGTAGAAACAAAAATATCGCCCATTTAGAAAAACCCTGAGACATGTGTCTCATTATTTGTTAAAAGACAGGGTTTCCTGCAAGAGTAGGAAAATCCAGGACCCGCAGTCCTGGTGTGCTCCTTGTTAGTCTTGACAGCTACCAGAAAAAAAACATGTCACAGGTGGGCGCTTCCAATAAAATTTTTTTACACATTCATAAACCAAATGAATCTAAAAATGAAAACAAAAACTTGTTTTGGAAGCCCCTGAAGCATGTTTATTCCTAATAGCTGGCAATTCTGGCTGCTAACTTCATTATCGTCTATTTTAAGCTTCTCATTCTAATTTAGTGGCTTATATCTTTTTGAGAAATTCGCATTTTTTAACGAAATACAGCTTAAATTAAAGCTTTCTGTACCTTCTTTTATAAATATTTTAGTCCATTTATGTAACCAAAATATTAAAAAAGCTATAACTAATAAAAAAAAACAATTTTTAACGAAAATGGTTTTTTTAAACCATAAAATAGCATTGGTATCGGAATTATTTGTCATAAAGAAGTACGTCACACAGTTTTAGCTAAATCCAGGACCCTTGATCATCCTTGATCATCTTCTTGTTACGATTCTCAAAATCAAGAATTACACGTGCATTATTACCTATATAATATTCCCTATATAATAAAACACACATTTTATTAAATTCTTATCTATTAAATTGTCTTTAATCTTTATACTTTCTCGAAAGCACTAATTTTCTATCGTTAGAACATTATCTAAAACCAAAAGCAGTTCATAACCTCTTTTTACACTGAAGACAAAATTAAGAATTTCATTATTTAAAACGTTATTTCTAACTTTTGATTCAATTTAATGTCTAAAATATTGAAGCATTATTTTCGCTTGTAATGAGAATTATTTTCATATGACTACACTTGTTGATTTTTTTATTTTTTATACCTCAAAAAAATATAGTATATAATATATAGAAGAAAAGAAACTTGTAATTCTAGCTAAAAAGTGTTGTTTTGTAGGTGCAACCAGCAGCAGAACTGCAGTATCGTGGCCTCAACCTTGCAATTTGGAGATCCCTGCCCGAATACACTAAAGTACCTCGAAGCACACTACCAATGTGTCACTGGTAAGTACAGAGCGCTTGCACTATCGACGATGGTATAATAAGAAATTCATTCGTGTCGCGATACTGAAATCATTTTATTCATAAATACGGTGCCATACAAAAGCTGGAATTTTCCAAACCCTTCTTCGCGAAGAACTGCACGTTTACTGTACATCTTGAAATTTCGTATCTGCTCGCTCTTATGGAGGCTTTAGCATGATTAATCGCATCCATAAGCACCCTACGGCGGCCCAAAAAATTCATGTTTGTCAAACAACAAAATTTTCATTAAAATCAGTGCGATTCCATTAATTATATATATGTACTTAGGATACGTGAAAATAATAACAATACTGTTTGAGAATGCCGTAAATTTATGTAACATGCTGTGGGTGTTAAAAATAAATGTGAACACCATTGAGTAAAATTAACTGTGATATATATTATAAAAAATGACTATAAAATTATTTAACTATTACATGTTTACTTATAAATTAATTAAAAGTCGATATGGTATAAAAATGATATAAAATGTATAAAAGTAGTATAAAAGCTTGAGAAAAAAATGTGTGTGTGTAAATGTTACAATAAAATCGTTGAGTGTACGACTGTTACAATTTGAGTGCATGAATCTTTTTGTGTGTATGTGTGAATGAATTTTTTGAGTTACTTTGATAGTCACTGGTGAGATTAATGACCATACAATGAGCAACACAATCTCATATTATTGAGGTTGATGATCAGTTGAGAAGAGCCGTTAGTTAAGATGTTGATATTAGATGAAAAGGCCGATGAATGAACGTGCGGGTAAGACGCAGCCGATGAGAGAAGCCAGATGAAAATCACCGTTGAGACAAGCCAGTTGAGAAAAAACAGTTCAGAACCACCAGTATTTTCCTGCTTGATAAGTCCCATTGAGTTTGGCGTAGCAGTTGTCGAGAGATTTTCCCCGTGGCCAGCTAGATGCAGCGAGCCGATGAGATTTGCCATGTGAGAAGCACTGCCTTGTAAATAGATGTCATATGATTGATGTCGTCTGAGAAGCATTGACTTGTGAAACGCACTGCTGTATGAGGATATGCTGTTTGAGACTATACCATACTTGAGATTGTTAAAGTGATAATTGCCGAAGGTGCATGATGATGTTTTCTACGTGGCAGACCGTTACGTACAGAGAGAATTTCAATGCGTGAGAGGAGCCGTATAAGTTGCCATGCGGCCTCGTGGCGAGCACACCGCATGGGCGAAGATAGTGTATTACAAGTACAAACGGTCGCGTGGTGAGCACGCTGTACACGGAGAGCAGTAGTCACATTTTTGTCGGCTCGATGAAATAATATTAAGGGGGCTAGACACCTTTTTTTCTGAAATAAAAATAGTACATTATGTAACAAGGGAGAAATGTCGCTCTTGATTCCCGCGGGTGGGTTCACTGCCCGAGCTAGCGAAGCAAGAGCAGTGATCACCCGAGGGAATCATCGACTTTTCTCCCGAGTTACATATAGTACTTTATTCTCATCTCAACTGTGGCCACTTTTAATATTAAGTGTATTA